>JAODAF010646219.1:0-18248 GCA_027574765.1 Molpadia intermedia
CTGTGCGTTTTGTTAGAATCTTCTTTCCTTCTCAAGTTTGGAAGCCCAATGCCAAACCTTTACAACCAATTGGCAAGATGTTGAGGGAGGGGGGATTTATAGTCATTAAAACTTCCTCCCAAACTTCACTGGAAGAATGTTTACCAGTATTGGTTTGTAAATTTAGATTGGCTTTTTCCACCTCTACCTGTAAAGTTCATTCTTGTTTTACCAACCCCTACCTGTAAACTTCCATCTAGGGAGTTGAGAGAGAGCTCTCTCTCATTAAAGATGCACCATCGTTTCTTTCATGAAATTGAATCTGGTTTTTAGACAAGTAGATTTTTTATATATTGTTCAGTCAAATTTGGAGGACTGATGGCAAACCATAACAACCAATCGGCAATATGTGTTCTCATGCCCACGGGGGAGGGAGGGGGGCATAGCCCATGTGCACTGCTGTGGTATGCTATTCCAGATTGTCATGTAAATTTTTACAAAATGCTATGTATTGGATTTTGAAAACAAGAATTCATAGCACTTGACTGGTAACCTTTCCTCTACTTACAAATGCACTCTTTTGCTACTGTATGTGTAGCTCTTCTTATATAGCCAGTTTTTATGCCACTCCCTTTAATCCCCAAACCTCTGTATACCACCCTCACCAATGCCCCAGGATGACTCATTTTTGACATTGTTTCAAATGTACCTTTATACACAGCTCCCAGTTATTGCTATGTCAAATGGATTTTATATATAAACAATTTTGACCACCACACCCAAAATTTCTAGTAATTAGCAAAGTTAATAAAATCCACTTTTATATCTAGTTAATGTTTGTATGAATATTATATACACTGTTATATGGCCGTTGCATCAATTCATTGACGTCATAAGACTAATGGCGATCAACCGAAGCTCTAGTGCATAAAATAAAATCAATTACAAAATCACTTTCTTCTTTAGTCTTCATGACTCCTACTCTAAATTTCGGGATGAAAAGCCTTATTGTAGCCATCATGTGATCATAAAATCTATCTCAATACATGTAGGTCAGGGTGTGATATTAACAGAATATGAGGAATTGGCACATTGGTAATAGTTGGTAACCCTAAAGATGCCTAAAAATCATATAAGGCTGGCATTGAAATGATCTAAACATGGAAAAGAGTGTTGTTATTAAACTGAGTACTATTATTGTTCATGGCACTCTAATTTCAGAGTAAGGTTGTTGACATGACGATGGCTTGGGGAGCTTTTTACTTGTTGGTAAGAAAGGTTTAGCAGCATTTTATTGGTGTATAATGTAAACGACTTCGGATGAAGCGATTTGTTAATACGGCATCTTTCCTTGGGATTTGTCTGGTTCAACAATTCTTGTTATCTTTTTTAGGAATAAATAATTTTCCTCTGGCCAAAAAGAAGAAAATTAAAATTTTGAAATTGAATGCAATCCTTGTTGTCTTTTGACATCATCCTCATTTCTTATTACAGGTTAAATTCCATTTCTCTTTATTTCTTTATGGTACTTCTATAGTGAAAATCAATCAACAATCCTTGTACAAACTCAAAACTTCAGAATATAACATCATACATTATTACTCATGTTGTCTAATTGGTTAGTGAAGATTATTAAAGATGGATGGATTTTTTAAGAAAGTTTCCCTTAATTGGTTCATGGATTTTTGTGCAAAATCATGGGCCACTTGAGGATAAACCAGTGGCCAGTAACTACATATAATTTTTGTTTTATTTTTGGTTTCTCACTGAAAACAAATGAACATACAGTCTGGTTGGTGTATATATATGCATATATGTGTGAAGATAACTCAACAAAGGAGTAATGGAGTTGTATACTATATGTACAGGAATTGAGGTCCAAAGGTCATTTAGGGGTGGGTCATTGTTTGAAAATGCTCAAGATTACTCATCTCCTACAGAAACAAATAGATGTCAATAAATGTTAGTCACAATGCATTCTGGGTAGTGCTATATCAGAGTTGTTTAGGAATCTGAGGCATTTAACGATTAATTGATGTCATTCGCATTCAATACATGTACTATACGGTATGAGCTACTGTGCCATTGTGGTCTAGTTTATTAGTTGACATAGATAGGATATATCAATGCCTTGATCATCGCTAATTTGTTGCTGTAATATTTCTGATGCCTTGATCATTGCTAATTTGTTGCTGTAATATTTCTAATGCCCTAGCCATCGCTAATTTATTGCTGTAATATTTCTGATGTCCTGACCATTGCTAATTAGTTGAGCTGTAATATTTTTTCCTACGATGTGTCCCACAACCTTCATAACAGACACACACGTAGTAGTATATGAAAGCAAGTGGCTGAACTATAGCTACTACTGATGAGCTGTATACTGTATAGTGTGTACCTACAATCCTCGACAAAAGTAGCTGGGACAAAACCCCGCTCCCCATATCAATGTTGAAACTCTAAGCACACAACTCTCAACATTGAAAGAGGGGCGCGGGGAGTGCCACAAGTTGCGATATTGTCGGTACTTTTTTGTTCCATCTATTTTGTCGAGGATTGTAGAAGTTCAAATTAGCATGGAAGATTGCATACCCCTACTAATACATTTAATTTGACAAAAGCGGATTCAGAACACTATTTTGTGGAAACAAACAAGTAGGGTAATTTTGTTCCACTTCGTTCCATGATTTGGACTAGATTACAATTGCAAATCCTACACCAAATACTTTAGTATGTAAGAGAAATCCAAGAGAATTGACCACAAATTCAAAATTATTCTAACCAAAACTTTATTCCCTGCATAATTGACCCACTAGTGTTTTTAGCATAGCCACCCATAGCAAAGCCAATGGCCAAATTTTAAATTAAAAGCCTATTTCTGCCAGTTTTATTAATTCAATATAGGGGGCAAGCTTTCAATCGTTTTATTTAAGCATTTGTAGCCTTAATAAAATCACAAAAAATACAACAGCATCCCTTAAAGCCTGGTACATGAGGTCTGTTCCCTTTTATCTATTTAAGCCAGGCTACCGTCCCACTTGCTCTGACTTTCAAGATGACTCTCAAACTTCCTCGTAAAAGATTTGATATTTCCTATAATTACTACTAGTAAGAACATAATTAAGACCTACATTAATTAATGAAATGCTGTAATACCGGCTGGTGAGCACTTTTAATCTGTTTTGTACTCATCGGCTATTACATTTTAATTTCGAATTCCATTAGGCTCATAAAATTCAATTATTCTCTTATCTGAAAGAGCACCCGGTTATTGAGATTGATTTTCCTACTCATTGAATACCAAATGATTTTGATGAGTGACAGTGATGTCCGAAGGATAGTGCTCGAATAAACTTCCTGTGCTTGTTAGGATACTGTCATTAATCTCTCGTGGTATAGGGATATATCTTAAAGGAGAACATCTACACAAGAACATCTACATCTAAAGAGGTATTTGGGTGTTTGAAGAACAAGTTACAAACAATGTTCAACCCAAAATGATGTTAAAAGGATAGACAATAATACTGAAATAGATTTAATCTAAAGGGTGTTTGAAGAATGGAGGTCCAGACCAGAATGATGTTACCTCTGATTCTTCTCCTTACTAGTATTGTTGACCGGTATATTTAGGTATTGACATGAAATAAATTTCATCTAAAGGGCCTTGTTTATGCTTGAAGAACGGAGATCAATCCAGAATGATGGTAACATTGGATTGTATTCTTCTCCTTAGTAGTATTGTGGACCAGTGTATTTCTAAGAGAAGGACAATATTTGTCATTCAGCTCATTCTAGCCTATTTGGAGCAGGAACAGATTTACTTTAAAAGTAAAAAGTTGAGAAAGTGTGAAACCATAAATTTTTCACTTTCTTGAGAGTGAAACCAAAATGGAAGTGAATTGCTGAAATTTGAAAATCTGACTTGATATTAGGATAAGTCCTAGACTCCTACGGCAATTGGAGAGGTGACCATTATTTCCTCATCTCCCTTTTAAATCCAGTTGTGTGAAATCATCATCACTTTTTCACAAGTGCATAAATCTATAAAACAGTTTCCAGTCTAAATAAAACTAGAGTAGGTAAAATAAACTGCAACTCATGGTAACCTCTATTTATTTATTTCCTTGTTCATTTAGGAATCGTTGACCTTTGAAACCCTTGTTTTCCTATAAATGCCATATTTCCTATATTAAATGTATATAGAGTGGCATGACACATGCTGATGACATTATACAGTGCCTGTTGTATCCTTATATGTGTCGGTGGAAAGAACATTTCCTGGGTGGCCCCACCCACCAGAGCTTACAACCCTGATAGTCCCAGGAACTCTACAAGTGTGTTCCCTGGGTATCAGATGAATGTTGAAGTAATTGAGTTGGCTGTAAGTTTACTAGATAGATGATGAATTAAAAATGCTCACTTTCATTGATTTTGATGATAACCATAACATGTAGTCATGATGGCATGCATGTGTGTACATGTATTTATGACCCTGTTGCTATTACACATGATAACTCAACAATGATATTCTTGCTTTAATTATAATTCTGGTCACTGCTTTAATCTATGACATCATGATGACCTCCTATGCTATAAGAGTGTGGAATACTGTTGATGTCATTAAATCAACATACAATTATTAGCCTGGTTTCCTCTTTCTTGATTTAGGAAAACTCTAGATGTTGCTAGGCAACTGAGAGATGTTGCCATGGAAGCACAGGCATGTTATAGTCTCGGCAATACGTTCACCCTGTTGAGAGAGTATGAGGCGGCTGTAGACTACCATCTCCGTCACTTGAAAATCGCTCAACAACTTCAAGACAGGTGAGGATCATAGTAATTTGTTGAACAAACCATTGTTGAATTGGGGTGGGAGGTTGATTGGGAGTGAGGGGTTTAATTGGGGTTGATAGGTTGAATTGGGAGAGGGGTTGTTGTGTCCATGACACCACATGGCTAAACCACATGTAATTGAATACAAGACATTGTTGAATTGGGGGTGGGAGGTTGAATTGGGAGTGACAGGTTGAATTGAGGGGTGGGAGGATGAATTGGGAGAGGGATCCACTATTGAAGTGAAATTGTGTCCCTGAAATCTACAATTGTAGTCAACTACCACATATCATTTGAAGACTACCCTTACAAGACAGGTGTGGATCAGAGTACTTTCCTGAATATTACTTACAAGACAGTCTTGTGGTGGGGGAAGTGAAATTGTGCCCAGGACATCAACAGTTGTAGTGAACTATTACAAATGTCATTTGAAGATTGCTTAGAAACTATGGTGACATTACACAAAATATACACAGGTTGAAAGGGTTGATGATTCCTACCCAACTGCTCTTTATTATTTAAGATGAAGAATGCAACATTGTGCTGACAATTCTGACTCATTCATCACATTGTTGTCTTTAGACTACTTGATTGTCACTCAGCATTCTATTTGACATTTGGATAAATCACGTTTTTGTATCCATCTGAGGACCAAAAAATAACAATATCCCAAGGACCAAAGTTTCTTTTGAGAAAGAAATATCATTAAAGTAAATGAAAACATTACCCTCTGCCCTCCAGGCCACTCTGGAAAGAGTCCCCGAAAATATGTAACATCTTGTATATATGTGGATGTAGGTATCTTGCTAAGTTACTGTACATGTTACATTTATTCTGAGGACTTGGACATGTTAATTCACTGCATCACCTAGTGATGACTTGACCAAGGACCAAGTATGTGTACATGGGACCTCAGAACATACAGCTCTTCACATAATTTTCCGTATGGGTGTGCATGTACTACATGTATAGTTGGTAGAATAGTTTTGTAGAGCCTGTTGTACTGTGGATCAATAAGAATTAGCGGGTTTCTCACTATATTTACAATTTAATATTCTTCTTCTCAGGGTTGGTGAGGGCAGAGCTTGCTGGAGTCTAGGTAACGCACACACAGCACTAGAGAACCACGAGAAGGCCTTGCACTATGCAACACAACACTTCCAGATATCAAGAGAGGTAAAGGCTTACGAACTGTATTTATTCATATCTCACTTTTGTCCCAAGAAATGTGCCCTCATACACTTTTCCAACTTATTTCTCCTAGAAGGAATATCAGGGGTAGGGAGTACCCACAGCACATGAAACATATATAACCAGAAACAACTCCCATCCTTCCCCTCACAGAATCCTAGCAAATTATCTTTCCATTATTGCTGACATATTTTTTTGAAAACAATTAATAACAATATTGTGGGGTATGGCTGAACACAATTCCATCCAGATACTCCCCCTCTCCCTTCTCCAATGCCACAGTAAAGAAATTAAATCATTATATATTGATCACATGATTTATAAAATATTGTTAACATGACAGAAATAGGTATGAAGCTTTAAATTTTGGGAACTGTCCTGCTATTGTACTTTCATTAATTTAACTCAGGCTATAGCAAGATGCCTCGTAATTAGTACTGAAGTAGGTTGGAGAGCCAGGATGCCATGACAAAATAATGACTAAGTGGTAATTCTTACGTTTGTTGTTTTGAAGGCGGCCCCACCTTAAAATGATCTTTTCTAATATTTCTCTTTTTGTTTTCCAGGTTGGTGATAGAACAGGAGAGGTTACAGCTCAGATGAATCTTGTGGATCTAAAAACGGTGCTTGGACTCAACAAGAGAGGGTAATGAACTTTACACTGTTTTCTTGAATCAGTGCAAATTATGATTTTGTATTCTTAGAAATTGTCCAATAATTATTTTCCATTTATTTTGAAAAAGAGGTTAGAACAAAATTACATACATATGATAATATCCTTCTGATTGCCATTATGCTGATACTTTCATACAAAAAATAGAATGGAAAGATGGCTCAGGTGAAAAATTGTCACTGCTATACCAAACCAGGACCTACTGCCTGCACCCATATCAGCAGATTGAGGTGAATACCAGTCTGGAAGACACATTGGTCTCTTTTGAATAAAACTGGCATAACAGAAATCACAGAATATGATGTGATCCAGCCTGAGACAATTTGTGACTCACTATATTTGTATTACTATTCATAAATAACTAACTTTCTTGCATTCTGATTGGTTGAGATCATTTAATTAAATTGACCTAAATTTGGTTGATGCTCGCAATAATTACAGCGTTTAAGGTTGCATTTCTAACATGTTCTACAAACTCAATTAGCCGTGATTAATCAATGCAGCATACCTCACTTGAGGTTTAAGGTTGTCATTCTGGTAAACAGAAGGATACGATCAATAAATATAACATTCTAGGGTTACATTTGCAACCTCCTCCTGTTAACTCAATTAGCTATGATTAAACAATGCAGCATACCTCACTCAAGGTTTAAGATCATCATATTCTGGTAATCAGATGGTAGCGATCAATAAATACAACATTCTCGGTTACATTTGCAACCTCCTCCTGTGAACTCAATTAGCAGTGATTAATCGTGTAACTTACCTCACTTGGGGTTTAAGTTGTTATTTCCAACCTCTTTCTATAAATAAACCCTGAGATATCTAAGAATTAATGTTTATTACTACTTTCATTTTGAACACATCCTCAGTTTTGATGACATGGTTCTTTCGATTGATTTAAATAGCAATATTAAAACAAAACTTTTTTAAATCTAACATTGATTTCTTTCTTCACGTAACCTTTGTTTTGTCTAGGACTGTAGACTTGACAAATATTTGTTACTTGAACTGTAATTAGGGACTTATTCAGTGACTTATTAAATGTCCAGAAATACAATAATTGCAATTGTATTACAATCTTGCCAATATATAGCAAGTGATAGCATTCTCCTAGCAAATATATTATTTATATTGTATGCGTAAAGGTAGTATGGTGAAGAAAAAAATCCGGGATGAACAGAATTAACCCTCATGAATGGTATAGTTGTCTTTACATTTACATTTTTTTGTAAACTGTAATATTTTAATTAATTAAACTTTTTTTTTCTTTCATTTATACAGTCAAGAAGAAGAAAGGCATGGAAAAGGTAAGCTTTTTATTTATTTTTTGACTATAGAGAATACATTTGATTATTAATTAGTACTACATGATACTATCTTATGGAATGTACATTAATATAAAGTACTGGCTGCTGAATTATAACAGAGGTTTGTGAATGTGTTGTTTAGATTAAAGAATGATAAGTGTTCTGGAATTTAAGGTCCAAGGTCATCTAAATGTATTATTTGGTCAATTTGATACTTGTCAGTCAAAATGCTTCTTCTACCATAAATGGATATTCACCAAAGTTGCTCACAAGGATTATTGAGTAGTGGCTTATTTGGGGCGCTCATGAGTTTATACTTTGACCATTGACATTATTGTTAAGACATTTATCAACTGTTACTCAAACTAGGCTTCTCTGTTACCATTTAATTTCATGAACGATACACTCTCATTTTACAGACAGTATCATGTTCATGGTTGTCATCAATGACACGAAGGGTGAAAAAAGTTTCACTGTTCAGAATTTTGAGTTTAACCAACCATAGGTTATTACTACTAGTTTGGTTGGTACAAAACTTGAGTAAAAAAAAATTGTTTGTAGCTTAATTGTAGAAATTCTGTTTCTTTGAGACCTGCATTACTAGTTTAATACTGTTTGTAAATGTTAAATGGCATATCTATTTCTTTACCATGAACACATGGTGACAAGCCTAACTCAAACACTTCAATTGTATGTGTCTTTTGTTGAGCAAACTTTGGTGCACTTTGGATAAAGGCCACATTTGCTCAACAATGAATAAGTAATGTTAACACAATGTGAATTTACATTCCTACATTACTCTGTGGTGTTCTTGTTAAGCCTGGTAGACTTGTATAACTGCTGATGTAGTCATTGATGCACTTTCTGAACTGTTAGGAAAGTCTGAGTCATCAAGAAAATAATTAACCTTGTGATAATTGAATTTGACACAATGGTCTCAAGTCACTCTACAGACACAGTGTCTTCTGTCAGTGTAGACAATGTGAAAATGCCAATGATTATCAAATGACATTGTAAGGTGAATATTATGAATTGATTACAATTTCACACTTAATCATTTGGTTTTCAATGAAAGTCTTGGAATGGAAAAAGTCATTGATGTGGTATTCAAGTCAACAAATGAGATGTCAGCTCATTTCATACGATATTGCAGATTGTTAGAATTCCAGGGAGGCTAAATGTTTTTAGCCTAACACATGAGGGTATATCAAAAAGGTTTAGTGATTAAAAGCTCACTACAATCTTACTGTGACCGATTCTCTGTGCACCAGAATAACACAGATGTGTGAACTGCTTACAAATTAGGCTATCCATGTTTTTTGTACAGTCAGTTTTTGGTGAAAAATGCAGTTGTTGTTTCAACATTGAGAAACTTTAACATTGGGTTTCATTCTCTTTTGTGGCATCGCTTTCATATTAACATTGCTTCTTACGGGTGATAAAGAAGTGCATATATTTTTGACAAAATTGTCAAGGTAGCATCATTTGGTGACAATGCAGTTTTGGGTTCAAAATTTGAAAACGTTAGCATTGGCTTTCATACTCTCAATAATTGTTTTCATATTGGCAGTGTTGGTTCCAGGTAGCAAAAGAGCACACATTCTTGACAAAATTTGACAGAGACAATTTTGGGCAAAATGTTTTGGGCTCAGAAGTGAAAAACTTCAACATTGGCTTCATTCTCATATTTGTAGTATGGCTTTCATATTTACAGTGTTGGTTCCCAGTGATTAGAAAATATATTCAATGGAGGGTCAATTTGATTCTCCAATGCCAATGTCGGTAATAATAAATGCGAGCCATGACGGTTTTACCATTCTAGTTCTCTAATTTATCGGATTTTGCAGATGCACGTTCCAGAAGAAGAAGTATGGAAAACCTAGAATTTATGTCCATAGCACCAGATAAGGTTAGTGTTTTTAGACTGAGAGTGCAAAACTAGATCAACGCTTGTCCAGAAATCTTGATATAGCATGGGCTGGCATGTGGCATCCATAAGGATGTTGATGTCGTCATCGCAATCACTGAACCTTTCCCTAGCTTTAGTTTTGACGTTTGCGTAAAGATATAAAGACATATGCATTCTGCTTTTCTCCATTACAGTAACTGTCGAGCCGGTACGATAAGTGATAACTAATACACTGAACTTGCATTGATTACACCATTGCCCTCCGAATTTTCAACAGTGCAATATTGATATTGTCCATTTCATATTTGTCATTAACCCGTCCCATTCCAAGTAGTTTGGAGAAAACAAAACTTGATTGATGCTCTTCCGGATATCTCAAAATAAGCATGGCCCAACATGGCGTTCTTAGGCTGGTGATGACGTCATTGCAATCGATGGACATTTTCCTGTTGGCTTGCTTGAAAAATCAGGGAACTACTTTGGTTTTGGGATTTGTGTAAAGATGTGTGTACTTTTCTGCGCTCTTCCATCGACAGTAACTCAGTATGTACTGTAAGGGTTAACCAATATACTTGCATTGATTATGCAATTGTCATCCCAAATTTATACAGTACAACAGTGGTATTGTCCATTTCATAAACCAAGCAATTTTCAAAGCACAAAACTGGATCGATGCTCGGCCGGAAATATTGAAATAGCATGGCACAACGCAGCATCCGTAGGCTGTTGATGATGTCATAGCAATCACAGGACACTTTCCTGTCAGCCTGCTCGAACACTGGGCAACTACTTTAGTTTTGAGCTGCAAGTGCTCTCCTCAGGAAACAGAAACTATCGAGTACAGTGAGGGTTAAACCTCAATTATCTATACATCACTTAACCAACATCTTAACTATCCAAACTCTATGCCTTTATTAATCCATTGAGATACAATTATTAAAGGGTGGTTTAGTCAAACAGATTATTAATGTGTAACTTTCTGTAATTACCTTGTTGTTTACAATATAATGTTCAGAACAACGAGGTCCCAGGTAGTGAGGATGTACAGCTCTTACTTTTACTTACCTTGCTGAAAATCTAAGTAGCATATTCTAACCTATTAGCTTATTTACGGAAGGAAAATTGGTCACGTTCTTATCCCACAGGTCGTTACCATCATGATCTGTGACCCTATGGCCTTTCTATGGTCACTTTATGGATATTACATAATGTTGCATGATGTAGCTTTACCAAATGGATTCAGATTCAGTTAGACTCTAGGTTTATTAGAGTTAATTATATCATCATACTTACTAATGATATCTAGATGATCCCTTATAGTGAACAAGCTACTGTAATCACTCGGAATTAAACACAATAGTGATGATTTTTAGTCGTGTGAGGTTTGGTACTTTAGTTTATGTTAATATATTCCACCCTTGCAGCAGAATGGAAGCACCCTGCAGCCCATCGCAGCAAAACCAAAACAATCATCTAAAGGCAAGAAGAAGGAAAAACTTAACAGAAAAGGCTCCGATACTTCCTCTGGTAGCGGAAGTAGTGCGAACTCAACTAATTCAGCCAAAGCTGATCCAAATGGTGTTAAACCTGCTGTTACCTTGGTAAGGATCTGTTTGAAGTAGGTTCAACAAGTGGGTCACCCCTCCCCCCTTTACCACTCCTTCACTGTTGTTAACGGCTATGACACTGATAAACCGTCAGGTGGTGAAAGTAGTGCGAACTCAACTAATTCAGTCCAACCTGATCCAAATGGTGTTAAACCTGCTGTTATCTTGGTAAGGATCTGTTAGAAGTAGGCTCATATGGGTTCCCTTTCCCTGCAGTATTTAAATTTGAGAGTGATTACAGATAACCAAACTATCATCATTGTGCAAAATATAGGGCTTGTAGATCATGAAATAAATCTATAAATCTAGATTAGGGGTCCATTCAGATGGATGCCTAAAAATAGTTTCTCTCATCTGTAAATTTGTTTCTCCTAACTAGAATATCTAACAAATAATACATTTCAGTTGTGTATTATTAGGGCCATTATAATTTAGTTGACAGAAGAGTCAATTTGGTTGGCATCACCTCAAGTTGAAAGGATTTACTTCCTCCTCCGGTAATGGAACATGCTATTAAAACCGGAATATCACAAGTTGTTGATGTGATATGGCAGTTACAATGTTGTTGACTTTGTCACAAGGGAAATTCTTTGTTGTTCTTTATTTACAGAGGGAAGAGACTGATCTTTTTGAGGATGAGAATTTCTTTGGTGCTTTGATCCGTATCCAGGGTAAGAGGATCAATGACCAGAGATGCTCCTTTGGGAAGGAAGAGGATGAAGACGGTATGTGATTTTAATAAATATGAAGAACCTCCTTTAACCTTTAACCTTTCTTGTTCAATACAAGAAAGGTTAAAGGAGGTTCTTCATATTTGCTGAAAGGTATAAATAGCATGGCCCAACATGGCATCCATAGGCTGTTGATGACGTCATTGCAATGACTGAATATTTCCCTGCCATCCTGCACGAAAAAACCGGGCAATGACTTTAGTGTGAATTTAGTGACTCATGTGAAGACATGTGTGTGCTCTCTGCTCTCCCCCGATACAGGAATGTTAAGGGACCCTTTGCAGCCCCCAAGACCCTACATATGCTAAATTTAATAGGATCATATGTAAGGCTCTTATCTAGCCTCTTTGAAGGAATCGCACTGTTTCAAACTTCAAGTAGCCACAAATAGTGCTCAGGATTATCAGGATTAACTTTTACCCCCCCCCCATATGATGAAAGTGGGATCAGAACAAATCCATGTAAATATCTTATCTCAGCTGAGACCTACCACTATGCCTACCAATATAATCATAAAACTAAAAAAATAACCCATAAATATGTTCACTCCAATCATTTTTTCTAAATAATTTAATAAAGTTTCCCAAAACTACTAGTTGATATATATATATGAGTTTGATCAATCTGTAATATTGTATTAGCTGATGCATGTATGTGCCTATGCTCTCCTCAGCTCTTTTAAACATCTATATTGGTAGGTAGGCCTAAAAACTATTTTTCTAAATAATTTGAGAGCATTACTTCTAGCCATTATTCTTCCAGATAATTAACTTAATTAATTTCCTCAACAAATTGATAACATTGATTATACCATCAAATTGGTTTGATACCCGATTGTATGTACCTGGTGTTCGGGTGGTAGTGTTCTACATTGTGTAAGCTATAGCAGAATATCAGTCATATATAATCACATGAGTTTGATATTTTATATATCTATAAGATAATATATAAGATTAAATGAAATACATATACTGATTACTAGGTTCATACATGAAAATGACAGCAGGGTACATTTCAAGAATTATGCTGCAACTGTATAGCTCATTAGCCACTTTAAGCTTCTTTCAGTCTCTTTGCCTGTATTTTATATTTATAAATATATTAATAAACCCATTAACATACCAATTGTCACAACCCTACATCACATGATACATCACATGATATGAAAGATAGACTTCTTAGACCATATTCACCAGACATATAACTTGCTGTGGCAGAAGCTTTCATATACACTACAATAGGCACCCTTTAAGAATTGGGCTGTAATGCTTTTTAGCTCTCATTATAACTACTTTAAGCCATACATCTCGTTAGGTATATTTCATATTAATAGATATTTATAGATTTCAATAAACCTGTTAATATTTGTTTCAGAAGCCAACAAAGAAGACCTTATGGATGAGATTGCCAAGGTACAAGGCAACCGTCTCAACGAACAAAGGGCCAGCGTGGAACTATTACCAGGGTTACGAGGTCACAGAGAGGTCGTTGATAGGTTACTTGCATCAGGGGATGGGGCTGTTCCTGATGATGATTTCTTTGAAATGCTCATGAGATGCCAGGTATGGACATTTAATTACAGCTCCTGGTTTTGGATTACAGATGCAGTATCCTGATAATTAGACTATTTTTGTATTGGTTTTACATTAAAAAACAAAGATAAAAATAAGAACACAGAAATAGGGTCTGTCAGTGAGTACTATTTCTTGAGGATGATAGATCTCTGTCCATGAACCTGCATATTTCAATGGATGATGAATTTGATGCCTTTAGTGTCATTGATTGACTGAAACTGTTCGTAATGATCTCAGACATCATTGGTTGATAGGACCATCGTTTCAGGACCTCCATTCTTTTAGGAACTTATAGGAGTGTTACCAGGGGGTTGTTTTGTTAACTATAAGAGGCGATCGTGTGTGTTCTGCAAGAACACAATCAAATCCACAACAGAATAAGTCATTTGTAACTTCAATGTAGGTGATATTTTACACATCCATATTTATCAACTCGTAGCTTTTAAAACATCAAATGGTGTCTGTTTTTTGTGACATTTCTGACCTTCATAACATTCTTCATCTATGCAGGGTGCACGAATGGAGGATCAACGTAGCACATTACCATCTGAGCGACCAGCCCCCACTGTTCCAGATGAGGATTTCTTCGGCCTTATTCAACGCATCCAGTCTCGTCGAATTGAAGAACAGAGGACCGATGCTCCCTGGGAGCACCCCACAAAGACCAGAGAAGGCTAATCTAAACATAACTGGTCATCCCGCTAAAAATTGTTCTTAAAACCCATTCCTTCTTTTTAGTAAAATAATTAACATTTTACCCACATTATGTCCAATGTGTGTAGCAGCAAAGACCCATGCCAGCCCATTGTAACAAAGAATATTCTTAGTTTTCTACAAGCTAAACTTGTTATATTATTTTATTTCTTGAGAATAGGAAAAGTCCCGACCAAGCTTCTTGCCTGTTTTATGGGAATAATCCCAATTTACCTTTTACTTATTTGGGCAAAAGCAACAAGTTGACATTTTAAAATTCAAATTTTGAAAAGATTTAGCAATCTATCCTATCATTATTTAATGACTGTTAAACCATGCTTCATCCGATGTTAAACAGTTATACCAATCATGTAACCAAAATAGCCTGCTAAAGACACAAAGTTCAAAACCTGCCAACCTTGAAAAATGTTTACTTACGAGTGAGTCATTGCCGTCCTCGCACATTAGGTCTTAAGTTCAGACTGTGGCCATAATCCCCTTTCTACAGAATATGACCAGTAGGTATTTGATCCTATAGAGGATTAGGGTAATGAATTCACCACTGATGGAGTAGTGAGCATTTGGGCTTTGTGAAACAGGAATTATAGTAAATATGTATCTGAAGAAATTTATATTTCAAAGTTGCAGGCTACATTGTCTAATGCAGCATACTAGCTGAGGATGTTGACTGGTGTCAGCAGTGGGATCTGAACTGTTGCTAAAACTGCCAAACCCCTCTACCAGTCCGGAAAACGTCTTGAAAAGTGAGGTAAAACTATCTAGCTCAACTCCCCATCTAAGATTTAAATATACTGTTTTAATGCAGCATTCTATCCAAGGATTTTAAGTGTTGTCAGTAATGGGATTTGACCTGTTGCTAAAACTGCTAAACCCCTCTACCAGTCTGGAAAATTTCTTGAAAAGTGAGGTAAAACTATCTAGCTCAACTCCCCATCTAAGATTTAAATATACTTCTTAATGCAGCATTCTATCCAAGGATGTTAGCTGGTGTCAGTAGTGGGATCTGATCTGTTTAAAACTGCTAAACCTCTCTACCAGTCCGGAAACTTTCTTGAAAAGTGAGGTAAAACTATCTAGCTCAACTCCCAATCTAAGATTTAAATATACTGTTTTAATGCAGCATTCTATCCAAGGATGTTAACTGGTGTCTGCAGTGGGATCTGATCTGCTGTTAAAACTGCTAAATAGCAAGACATAATATTGAGATATGGAATATGACATAATAGTGCTTGAACATTACACATAAGAAAGTATATGTTTTGCTACAATCTACATTTCCAACTGAGGAACAAAACACATAATTAAACCATTTATGACATAACACTCTTTATGGAAGGGCAGCAGTATCATATAAAGACTGCTTTCATTTTGACTGATACTTCAAGCAAATGGTTGTTAGCCTAACACTTAAAGTAATATGGAAAAGTGTAGCCTAAGCTTTGTAGTGGAAGATGTTCTTATTATTTGCAGTGATATGTTTAGCATCACTGACATTTCATCAGTAGATAATTCATCAATTTGGAGCATTGACTTTTCACAATGATAATTCACACTCCTCAAAGCTGAGCTCAGGCCTCCATTGACACTGCTAACTTAATGTAATGTATACTCACAGCTTGAGTTATTAGATGACTTTAAATATTAGGACCGAATTGAAACATGGTTTATTTTACTGTCATGAAAGTTGTTATTAGTTGGTAACATGATTAAATCTAAGAGAGCATTTCTTGCTCAATATGTTATAACTTTGTACAGATATGTATGGCACTGTTGGTTTGTTTTAGGTGAATGATAAAGAGACTACTGATAGCCAAACACCCTCAAAAGAGAGCTTAAATTTATTTTGACGTGCAGTAAAGATGTGTGTGTTGCATTTCATTAATGTCAATTGTATGATTCACCCTCACTACTTGACAAATTACAAGTGACTCATGGTGCGAGTCATTCAACACAAATGGCGATCATTTTAATGACATGGGGGGGTTCACTGTGGGTCAATTGCAATACATTGAACACTATGCTTTTAATGCTATACCATGTAAAGGTTGGTCATAGTTGGTAAGCTGTTGTCAGGAAATTTGTGGTCAGTTTACACATTGTAAGTGTGGGATGCGTTTAATGTTAAGGTTTTGCATGACGGACGTTGTGCAATGATGCACCATGTTCGGGGAGTCTTCAGCACACAGTATATTTAGTGGTAAGGTCACCGTATTTGCAAAATGTGGGTAGTAAGTATGGGCAATTGTTTGATAATCCACCAGCATAGAACATAAAAAATCACCAGATCATAGAAGTTATTCAACAAAATTCACCAGACAAAAAGAAACAGTAGTATGCAAACTAGAAATATTCCACCCATTTATTCTGTTTGATATTAAAGGTATGTTTAGTATTTTATCTACAATTTCTAGAAATAAGGGCATATGGTTTATTTTGAGGTCCATTGACTACAAATTTAAGATTTATTTTTGTCATGCGACATAACCCAAATTTAGATATTTTTGTACAACGACTGTGATACAGTATAGTGTATAACGAAAGACTTTTTGTCCTGTTAAAGGGATTAGTTGAATTATGTTATTATATGCATGGGTGTCACATTCACTAGATAATTGGGCAACAGTTTTAGAGAAATTCCTACAAATAGGCAAGTAAATGTTATTACAATCTTTGAGATTAAAAGCTACAGGAATAATTTTTTAGATGTGTGGAACATACATTAGAGGTCTGTAAATGACCAAACAACAGGCAACTAGAAAATATGACATGGTGAAAAACTACTGACCACACTAGGACTCAATCCCAAGACCTCCCATTTAGAGAGGTGGCACCCCTATAAGCTATAAAGTGGACTTCGCAGATTGAGTGACTGGTTGGAGCAACAATGTGAACAGGACACCTTATGCTAAAAATGTATTTCTTTAATTGGATGAATGCAATTAAATTTATAACAGATTGTAGCTAAAGATTATCATAATTTTGCAAATCTTTTAACAGGTTTAATAAAAATTAAGCCATAATTTCAGGCATTCCATTTAAAAATGTTGAGTAAGATTTTACCTGTCATTTAACCCATTTTAGCTGCTCAAAATATTTTGATTGATGTGAGTTAGAGTTGGAAACTTCCATATCCAAGGCACAGCTTGGTGTACACATTGATTTGCATTTATTTATGTTTTAGCAGTTCTTTTGCAAGTCTTAACCATTTTGATCTGAAAGCAGTTTTTTAACATTTTTAGAATAAAATATGTTGGTCATTGTTCTTGTCAATTTTAATGCATTCAGGCTAATATTTGTTAATGGTTTGAAGTTAGTTGATCTGTATTTCAGGCAACTGTAGTTAATAGCTGCATATCAAAGCATGGTTTGCAATTCTTCAACAATGTAGAAACAAATCCAAAAAGTAAAAACCTGCAAAAGGAATAAGAAAGGAGTGGAAGGTACATAGAAGAGGCTTGTAAAGAAATAATAAATTACATATAATATGATAACAGACAAGAAATGAAATAATTTGTGAATAAGAGTGTCTATGGGGCCTGTAATTCATGAACTGCTTAACTGAAATTTACAGTATTTTCCATCAATCTATCCTTACCTGTCACTTATAATAAGCACTCTTCTACTGTGTCATAGCTCTCACTGGTTAGCTCTTAATGCTGGTCCTCAGGAGAATGAGATATTATAGTGCCTATGAGGGGGGGGGGGGGAGGGGGGATGGGGTGAAGTA
>JAODAF010646220.1:0-12917 GCA_027574765.1 Molpadia intermedia
ATCATTGTTGGCTAAAGTAAATTTAGTTTAAGGAAACAGAATCAACCAAAAAGTCATAAGTTTCACTTTTGCCGCTGATTGGGAAAAATCTGCGATTTTGAAAACCCTTAAGTGATCTTACAGGAACCTATATACATTACAGAATATCAATGTTGTATCTGCTAGCCATATGTTTTAAAAGGAAATGATTGGAGGTTTAATAAAACAAATGGAAAGGGAGAGAGAAACACCATCTTTAGGATATAATGTCTAATATTTTGTCATGCTGTTGTTAAAAATGAAATAGTAATATTTGTCTAATTCAAGTTTGTGCTTTTCATACCAATTTGAATTTATTTATTGTTTGTTTTCAGTTCAATTTATCAGAATTCCTGCAAGCGTGGCAACAGAGTGTACCTGAGGGTATGAATACACATGAAGACCAATTAAGGGTAAGCGTTGGGTATCAATAGGGGGTGGTTGAATCGGGGAAAGCACAAGAAATTGGAAGGGTAGGTAGGATATTGACATATAAGTTGTGGAGGTCTATTTACTTGTTGTGTATTGATATATAGCACCACCTATTAATAGCATATTTTTATTAGCTGAATAATCCCTTGTATAATGGTTACATAAGCATATAAAACTTATAAAGCATATAAATATAAAACTACTGTACAACAATAAGTTCAATCTGTTAGTCTGGGTACCCATCCTGGCATAGATATAATAACTATGGTATTATCTCAAATGTTGGCATTTTGTCACTACGAGAGGAGATGAAATGGAATTAATTAAAACTTTGTTTTTTACAGGGATTAGCTCTGATTGACAGGACCAGTAAGCCTCAAGTAATCTCTCTCTTCAAAGTATCGTCTGTTCCTGAAAACGAGAAAGAAAGGTAAAACAGAGATCTGAGAACGAAGACTCACCAAAAGTTAACATACCTGATGAGTACATTAATACATGACTGTTACTGTTATGTCCTCAACATGCATGTGTCCTTGTTACATATTATCCTCTCAATTGCCGATTATTTGACACCGTGTCACAGATGTTGTAACAGCCATTCATTGATGGGTTTGGGCAGTCTTCTTTCTCTTTAAAGAGACAGTTCAGGATAAAATTGGTCTTTAATATTTGCCAGATAATATATATCCCCTACTAAATCCCACCATTGCTGAAGACCACATAGGAACATATGCTGTCAAATTGGCCGGTGTGTGTGTGTGTGTGAATGTTAGACGTTGTAATCATGATCTGAAAAGCAGATGGATGGATGTGATGCTGGATATGTATGATGTTCATGGGTAGTAGATGTTCCCTATTGTTGATTCCTTGCCGAAGGCCAATGGATACAATAACCCTGTTGATTTTGGTAGAGGTCAAAGCTCATTTGAGGTAAAATTACAAAAACTTTGTAATCATGCTAGCTTAATAATGCCAGCTTGAAGTTATCTCATAGCTGGTGTGTAGGTTGCTTATATTTATTACAATAACCCTGTTTGCCCATATTGAGTACAAGAGCTCTATTGATTTTGGTAGAATTCAAATTACAAAAACCTTGATACAAGGTAATAATTGCAGCTTGGATTAATCTCATAGTTGGTGTGTAGATTGCTTACATTGATTACAAGAACCCTGTTGTTTGTGGTAGAGTCATTTAAGGAAAAGAGAAGTCAAATTACCAAAATAACTTTATCAGGCTCCCTCAATAATGCCAAGTTGGATTATTTAACCTATTATTTGGTGTGTAGGTTGCTTTAATTGAGAACAAAAACCCTTTGGTGTTTGCCTTTTAGAAGCAATAATTACTTGGTTTCTTTTCCAACAGGTTTAATTACCTTTTCAAAATGAAAGAGCGTTGGACGATGGATGACATATTCCCATACTTAGAGTGAGTTTTCCCTCTGCTATATTAACTATTTTAATAAGGAACATTGAAAGCCTGCTAAAATCAGTAAATGTTTGAATAAAGAACTATAAGACAAGAGCAATGGCTTATATTATTAAACAATATAATGATTGAAGATGAAGCACAGGTGGGGCCTGCATAAAAAACTTAATAATAACTGTGACTGGTTTGCCAGATCATAATTCAAATCAAATAAATGTTCAAGTTGTTAACTTCACTAGATTGTAGGGCTGTGCATTTTCTTTAGGCCATCATTAAAGACTAAATGTTGCACCACTCATGAGCACACTGAATTGAATATTGCTATTTTGTTTCACACATAACTTTAGGAAGTGAAAAGCTTCTTCAAGCCTATATTATCAAGCTATATCATTATATTAAACAACACAGAACAAGTCTGACTATGGACACATGTGATCTGCTGTTTAGCCTAACACAAACAAGTATATGATGAACATTAGCCTAAGTTTGTTTTCATGGAGAAAGGTGTAGAAACCTTGTTTTGATTGTATATTTTCAGAAATTTAGCAGAGGATAAACTGAAGATAGGAGCCCTGCTGCAGAAGTACGCCCGGACATCTACAGGACCTGATGGGGTCAGGGTGTACAACAGTAAGAGACCTATCATCTGACGGAACCCCCACAGGGATAGCCTTAAGTACATGGGACATTCTTACATGCATAATCCCATAGGCCATCTGTGTCGCCTTCATTTTCTGCTGAAGAGGAAATCTTGAAGAATCGTCAAGTGGTGTAGGATGTAGCTGCCCTTCACTGTCCTTACATAATGAGTGATTCACCCCCCTGAACATCTGTTGTTGAATTCTTGAAGTGTGTTCAGCCATTAGAGAATGACCATTGTCTCATTTGTTGCTCTTAATCTCTCTACATACATGGTCTTCTCATCAGATGGTGGTGTAGCGCCCTCGGAATCAGTAGTTATACAACTGAAGCAGTATGCTTATCATGATGAAATGTATTGATTACTGCAATCTGTTTTATAACCAGTGTTTCAGGAAGAACTAACCAAATTAGAATAAACGGTTATTGTGCTCGCCGCATGACTTGGACAAGCATACCCTTATACAATTAACACTCAATGTCACTCACCCACCTAGCCACTATCTGCTATATGTGTGTTTAGTAGCAGAACATAATCATCTTGGGTGTTGTGTCTTGCTGCTTCATAATGGGATGATGGTTAATCTTATTAGAATGGGAGATAAGAACTGACAGATATGGACTGGAGTTAATCAACATGCATTTTTAAGTTGAGTCAGACTCAGGTCAATACAACAGTGCTCACCAAGAATCTATGTAGGAATGGGTAATTCACCTTTAATGATAATTGTTTAATAATAAAATGTATGGATATCTTAGGCCTTGTGGAACAACAACTGGTCTCTATATTCTTATCTAACAAGTAATTATAAAAAAAAGTTTTTCTGATCTTGGGCTTCTCTCACATTAGACTTTATTGACCATTTGACTTCATTATTTCTACAGATGGTGGATTTGCTGTTCTTTATCTGTATCCTGGCAGTATTTCTGATCGGTTATGGTATAGCATCTTTTGCCATAATGTTTCCCAATGAATCTAACCCGAGGACCCTCTTCACTGGCATATTCTACCATGCTTACTTTCAGATGTACGGAGAACTATTTTTGGAAAGCATTGAAGGTATGCTCCACTAAAAGACACTTTATGATGCTGAGGGCAGCCTCGGAACCAATGCAGTCAAGTTACTGCATGTGGATGTGTGTGACCCTTGTGAACATGGTGTCTCAAAAAGGGAATGTTGGTTGGTTGTGATACTTGGTGTATATGATCCCTATGTGTAGCATTTGACCCATGTTTTGTTGCATTTTTGTTGCAAGTATATATGCAATGGTATATAGATTATTTGATGTATAGTGCACCACATCATCTCATTAATTATTCATGAGTGAGAGCACCAAGCTGATAGAAATCATGTGCATGGATAGATGGGATATTTGGTTTGTGTAATTGTCATATGTAAAATGGTTGTAGTTGAACCCTATAATTGTTGTGGCATTATTCATGAAATTAAATTAAATGAGTGGACAGTTAATAAAACTATAACTATGACACATAAGTCACATAAATGTGACAATGGCATCTGTGAGCGGAATGTCACAAACATGTGACAATTATGCCATTGAAAGAGTTAAAACAAAGATCATCATATGAAGCATTGTTCTGTAAAATATGGTACGATGGGCTGTAGTCGGGCTGGTGCCAAAGGGAAGCCACCCCCCCCATGCAGACTTCTGTCTCCCCATTTGTCTAAACTGCCTATAGAACACTGGGTGTACAAGTTATGTGAAATAAATGTTGTGCCCCTGGTACCACCAACCATCCCCACTCATAATAAGTGATTACGGCCCTGATGGTACAGTAACATGTGTGATGTGGAAGTCAGGAAAATGTTCTCAGTGAAATATTCTTTCGAATTCAGGTGCAGTGGAACCAGTGGTGGAGAAGGGGGAACATGCAAAGTGATCTTTTCATAAATGTAAAATGCCTCTTTTAGTTAATACCTTACCTTAGTCACAGCATCCCTTTTGAGAAATCCTGAATCTGACCCTGAAAAGTGCCCCTCTAAGTTCTTGCCTCCACACACAATCATCTTCTGCTGCCTCTGTGTAGGCTCTGTGTTATCCTATAGTAGACATGGCGCTGTTGGATTGAAGATGTTCTAAAGGTAACTACAAACCCTGATTTATTTCTCTAGGTGAAGGTTGTTCTGACAACATCACACTGATTGAGATGGGAGTGGCTGATAGATGTCCAGAATACTCATGGATGGGAACTCTGCTCCTCTGTGGTTACATGATGCTGAGCAATGTTCTACTACTGAACTTGCTCATTGCTATGTTCAGGTATGATATCACCCTACCTTGTGGGCAACAAACTTATGCATATTTGAATAGCATACTGCGCTTTGTATGTTGGTTTTGAGCAGTGAGCTACTCCTCAACATGCTCATCGTTATGTTCAAGTAATGTTATTATGTTGTTTCTCTTTTACATACGTTGATGTTGAACACTATGGTACTACTCAACATTCTCATCGTTTTGTTCAAGTAGTAATGACTTTATAAGCTTGTTTGACTAGCATATGGCTTGTAAGATCAGACTATGAGTGAGAAGAAATGTTATTGATTGCTATCACCTGGTCAACAGCCTATATTGGATATTACCATTTCCAGATTTCCGATGGACCATTTATAAATTTTTTCATCTTCAAAACTGTGCGGTGCAGGATAGGTTGATTAAATAATCATGTTGTACGATACTCTAATCAGAAGCACACTCCGTTTTCATGGTATATTTTGTCATATTTTCTCAAACTATAAATATGCTTTAGTCTCTGTTTCTCGTATACATAGCTACACCTTTTCCAAAGTGCAAGATAACACAGATGAACTTTGGAAGTTTCAGCGTTATGAGGTCATCAACGAGTTCTTTGGTCGTCCACCAATTCCACCACCACTCATTATCATCTCTCATATTTACTTCATTATCCGGTTTATTGCCCAGAAATGTTGCGGATGCTGTCGGGGGTTGTCGACCGGAAAGCTGAGTAAGTTTCTTATAGGGTAAATCATCTCTTGTATCTCTGGTCCTTCTCATCAGCTATAAGCAGGTCAATTGAATGCACCAAAACATGCACGTCTTCAGTTTAACTGATAGCTAAGCGTAGGCTGGTAAAGTCAGTCATTAGGTAGAAGGTAATGTTAGTCTGTCATAAGGCACTCAAAATAGATTTTGGTTGCTGAGTCAATTTTACAGACTGTATATGTGTCTGTTAATCTCAGAGTCTGTGTCTTGAGGCATAATTTAAGCCAGTCATAATATATGTTTTTACCGATTAAGTTTTACAGATTGTATTAAGATCTTTGTGTGAAATGGAAAATCTATTAAGTCCTAAATCCAGTCATAATTGATTCAAATCTCATGAATATTAATGAGTGAGCGTAACCGCTAGATGCGTACATTAGAGTTAGGTTTAATCCCTGATAAGTATAAGAGAATACATTTCTGCTTGTGGCGATATGTGGAAATGCATGCAGGTACACTTAGTTGCGATGGAAATGTCACAAGTTTACTGCTACTAACCATGAACGAAACGTACAAATTGGCTGGGCGTAACATAATTTATTTACAAAACTAATTATCTTTGATCCTGTATGGTTTATTTTGTACATATATATCGAGATGGTAGTTTATGGTTTGATGTACAACATCATTTCTTTACTTATTCATGAGCGAGTGTAGCAGATAAAAATATGCAAGATAAAGCTTGTGAAAACATCTTGAGATGCTGTGAGATGTTGAATGGATATGATGCTTGTTATGTATGTTGGTAATAGTAGTATATCCCTTAAAGTGTTTGCATCATAGGCCTCATATGGATATTAATGAGTGAGGTAATAGCTTCTCAGATTTATACTGAGGACTTGGAACATGTTAATACACCGTCTAGTGAGGACTTCCATGGCAACCGAGGACCTTCACACACATGTGTGTAGGACTTATATATAGGAAAATATGCTGAAACCTGGGTCCTCGGAACATATAGCCATACAGGTATGCTTGTTTGTGACACCTGCTTGGGAAAATCACATTGAGTTTGTCATAGTCAGTTGATGTGCCCTATTGGTTTTGGTGCCAAAGGTCAGTTATGGTTCAAAAACCCGAAATATTAAAGATGCAATAACTCCCAGTGACAAGGTCCGACACGGTTGCGCTTTTGGGACAAGTTGTGAATGGGATAGGGGACATTTTGAAACATATTTTGGAAATAACTTAACCATTAGGGTTGGGAGTTATGCTATTGTAATCCAATAGTCGAACCGCTTCCGGGTGACATTTGACCTCAGTTTGACCTCCAGTGACCCTTTAGGAATTTTTTGGATATTTAAATTTTTTATGCCGTATTCGGATCTCATAGGTATTTTCCGATAAAAAATGTCAATGGGTTGACCCTTGTGCGACCTTTGTGTGCAAAGATATCAGAAGTAAATCTTTTTTTTCAAAGCATGGTTAGGATGGTTGTATAGATTTGTTTTGTGTTTTTTTTGAACCATCATGTCAAACTACATCTGACCCCAAGATCAAAAGGTTAAATCAGAAAAATGCTTATTTTGAGAGAAAAGGGGCAAAGAAAAAAGTTTGTTAATATTCATATATAATATTCTTGGTTATATCAAGTCTCGTATATCAATTTCAAACATAGTCTAAGATTTGAACGAACATGTTTGCCATTCGGAAATGAAAAGAACTTTTTAAAATTTCATAAACGACATGTACTTTGATATTGAGAATTTATTTTTTGTATAATAAATACAAATTTTTGTTCTTTTATTTATTAGAGCAACATCTGTCAACAGTCGAGGTGAAACAGTTTGTTCTTTGGGAAGGGATAAACGCAGATAACTTCATCACCAAGGAGAAAATGAGAAGCCAGGAGAACCTAAATGAACAGATGAAGTTTACCAGTGAAAGGTGAGGACAGGAGCAATAAGGGTGCATGATGCCCTGAGGGGTCTTCAGAGAAACAGTGCAGGGCTAGTAGATGTTAGGGGCATATTCAAAAATATTGCCCATTCACACCTTTTTGACAAAATGCATTGTAACTATTTGAAATGTCCTCCCTCCCTACCATTTTCCCAAATGTTTTCACACTACAGGAGTTTTTCTGGAATAAGTGTCATGTTTTGTACCAAAATCAATCCATTATATATCAATTCCAGAGCTAGGCTCTTTAGCCATGACCATTTGTCGATACATTTTTTTATCCTTAGGGTTGAGACAGTGTATATGATGATGGACAAACTGCTAGGGGACCCTGACACTGGAGGGAAGGCTGTGGGACCATTCAGAGGTAAAGCTGTGGATGACAGGTTGACGAGAATTGAAGACCAGGTAAATTTTATGCTGTATACAACTTGTTATACTGAATTCAAGTGTTCATCTATGATCAGAATGACAGGGTGTTCATCCATGATCAGATTGACAGGAGTTCATCCATGATCTGAATTGACAGGGTGTTCATACATGATCAGATTTACAGGAGTTCATCCATGATCAGATTGACAGGGTGTTCATACATGATCAGAATTACTGGGGTGATTAGGTAAATATGTGTGCATTGGTGAAACTGATCAGATGGTTATATCAACATACAAATAATACTTATCATTTCTGTTTTTCCTGTAGCTGGAGAGAACAAACAAGGCCATTGATTGGATCATTGCTGCCATGTCCGAGCACAAACTCAGCTTGAAGGATGGACCACCCAAACTGAAGGAGATCAAACCGAGGGAAGGTCAGTCAGATATATTTAAAAATATTGAATCTATAGTTAAAGGATTGTAGGATCGTACCCTAGTTCTCTGTTCTACTATACTTGTATATTTATCTGTTTTATCTCTTTGTGTACTAAGATGCTTTGTTTCTATCATGGATGGACATACAGGTCTCTACATGGTGAAGCTTGTCACTAGCATTGCTACCTGAGGTTTGAGCAAGCCAAGAAGGAAATGTGCCATGACAATGAATGGTACCGGTATGCCCTATAGAACTTCAGGACTGAAATGTCATTGCTATCAGTATATTGGCTAACCATTTGTGTCATGGATGAGAGCAGAAGACTTTTTAACAAACCTACAAGGACAGCCACAAGACAAGTCCAAGACATTTTAAAAGTCACAAATTTAAAATCACAAAATGGCTGATGGAGATCTTTCATCAGACGACTGTTTCCCTTAATAATAATTGTTGCAAAAGTCCAAAATGCTTTTGCCAACGTTCTTTATGTGTTACATGGTACGGCTAGGCAAGTGGATATAGATAGGTTATAGATCACCATTGCTGCCAACCGTCAGACAAAAAGTTATGGTCAGCATATAAAGATATTGCTCTAACCACCCCACCCTCAGACAAAACCCAGCTTAAGTAAATGCAAAGAAAATTGTTTGAGACCTTTTCCATTATTGTAGATATCGAAGAAGTCATATCTGATGACACCGATGAAGATGATCACACCGTTCCATCGACTATTGAAGATCTCGGTATTGCTATCCATGTAAAATCTCGGTCAAGCCCCTATCCTGGCACAGCCATTAGAAGGTTCCATGTACCAGACATCAAAGTGGCTTGGAATGTAAGTAAAACATCAGTTCTTTGAACCAAAGGTTTGATAAGATAGTTGAAGTTCACAGAAAAATTACTATATATGGACTAATTTGTCACTGATCTGGGAGGACATATTTTGAGGCAACCCATTTACTGTAAAATGGTTTACAAGATTTATGAAATTTTACATGATTAAAAGCAAAGCAGACTCCCTAACATCTATGAATGCATGACAGTTCTAATACGGCAGCCTGATTGGTGAAATCATTGTCAAGACAGTGAAATATTATGGAACAACACAACATTCATGTCGATTATTTGTCTTAAGACATTTCCTGTCCTGGTCTGTCAGCTCTTATTTCCCATTCTAATAAGATTAACCATCATCCCATTATGGAGCGGCCAAGATGCATGTTTTCTGCTAATAAACACACATCTAGCTAGCTGCAAGGTGGGTGGGTGGCATTGAGTGCTACTTGAATCTTGAGAGTACAATAACCAGGGGATTGTTTCTGATTTGGCTAATTCTACCGGAACCAGTTTATTTGTGTAAACACCAGATTGCTGTAAGCAATAAATTTTGTTATCCACATTTTACCACCCTATCACCTTGCACTTACTAAGCCAGCTCAGCCCTGCATAAAACAACAATAACAAAGCAACTGGAAGCGGTGTAGTCAATCTGCAATTAATAGAGGCCTGTGGTGGTGGGGGGGACTGATGAAAGCTTATGAAGAAAGACATTTGAAATAGGCAGTATAATAGGATCTATAATCCAAAGGACATGTCTCAAAATGTATATTGTAGTTTACTCCAGTGTGTCTATTCTTTGTTTGTGTTTCATCATAGAATGTGGGAATTCTCATTTGGGAAAATAAAAACACATTTTTTTATGTGGCTGATAGTAAGCTGTTAATGACTGTAACTAATATTATATGGCACTCTCTAGATGGTATCGACTAATTATAATCATGGCAAATGTTAACGAGCAGTTCCCAGTGGGCATAACAACTTTATGATGTCATTATGATGAGATTTCTAGTAAAATTCATGAAGATATATCCATGTGATATTAAGTATCTCAACAAGAAAACATTATGACTGCATGTGAACATGGTGAGGTAAATTATCTCACCAACAAATACCATAAACCATATTGTCATCATGATTATATACATTGATCTTGACAAATGCATGCTATCATTGGGAGATTCAATATTTTGGTGGACATCACAAATAAATGATCTTATCATTACAACATCATGAAATGTTGATATTTACTTGTTGAGATGATACATCTTGATTATATAAAGAAGTGGATAGCATCCAGAAAGCAGCATGGTATCACAAGTGTCATCTTACATCTTTTGCAGGTAATTTTCTCTGAATACAAACCAGTGAATTTCACCCATCCATCTGTTTTAAAAGGCCCTCATTGGGCCGATAAAGATCTACTGGCTCTTAGCAAGGACGAGTGGCCGGTCCTGCTCTTCAACCAAGAAGATTCAGACTGTAATTATAATAGAAAGAGCTACATGGGAATATACGAGGTGCAAGATGGCCTACCTTTGTAAGTAACGGATTCTATCAATTCTTTTAGCCTAATACACAAACCTTATGCAGAAAGTTAGAGCCTACACTTTATAATGTAGAATGTTCTGCTTTATTCTTGAGATTGTTGACATTTTAGGAAAAGTCTTGTTTACCATACATCCCCTCCCCATCCACTGCAATAGCCTCTCTTCCCCTCCTCCACCTCCCTTCTGCTCTTTATATGCCACCAGTGAGAACAAAGTTTAACAATCTGGACAATCTGGACAATCTGGACAATATCCAGAAATATCAGAGAATGTTGAGCATGTTGCTAATATGTTTCGATGGTAAAGTGTTTAAAAATTGTATTGTCCTTGTTAGTGCAAATATGTCTGTTTTAATATTTTTATTGAGTAGATTATTACTTATTCTTAACTTGTTAAATTAGAATCCATTAGGGTAGATATGTAAACAATGTTTCTCATGCTGGGAATGTTAGATCAATGTGATATTTGATGATGAAACAATAGCAACAATCATCTACTGCCTGTGACCACCATACACATCTAGTATCACAATGATCTAACATCCCCTGCATGAGAAACAATAGCAACAATCATCTACTGCCTGTGACCACCATACACATCAAGTATCACAATGATCTAACATCCCCTGCATGAGAAACAATAGCAACAATCATCTACTGCCTAGGACCACCATACACATCAAGTATCACAATGATCTAACATTAGTGTGTGGTGGTAATGGGTAGTAGATGATCGCTATTGTTTCTGGTGTTCATGTCATGAATACTATTACAAGTAAACAGGGATATATGTATAATTATTGAAATGCTATTGATCTTGTATGTAACTCTGTAAGCTTCCTTTTGGTATGGTAATATCTAGTGATAACACAAACCAGTAAACAAGAAATGTTTGCCTTGGAATCTTGTGTGTTGATTTGTTCTTTCATGATGAAGTAAGCACATAAATGACATCTTTTCATAATGTTTTACTTTGGTATCTCCCTTCTCGGTTTCAGGAATCCAAAAGGCAGAACTGGAGTGATTGGAAGAGGATGGCTGGGTAGATTTGGTCCAAATCATGCTGCTGATCCCATCGTTACAAGGTCAGATATTTCTTCCCGGCCTTTCAATACCATGTACTGTGTTTCAGTTGAACATAGACATAGTGGAACAAGAGTTAATGATTTGTCGCTATATTACACATTTAGCATGGTGATTATGTGTTTTTTATGTGGTTATGATGAATATTAATGTTGGTTACCATTTAATCCAGCATCAAGTGTCTTAAAGGGCCATTATCCGGAATCTTAATCAAGCTGTAAAACTTTTTGAAAACAGCCTGAACCCCAACAGTATGTGAGGTACCTGTGGCTTTTCTATATTAACATATGGTGACATATAGCCTCAAGGTAATTAAATGATAGACAAACAATAAAAGTGTTTAATCGTTAAGTTTACACATTGATGGTTGTTTCCCAGGGGATGAATGAGACTTAAGGCATTTTACAACATTTTAACATGGATGTCACATCATGATAGTTTGCATAAATTATGTAATTAGTATTATTATTCACTCTTTTACATATTTTACAGATGGAAAAAGCATAGAGGTGGTGAAGTTATGAAGGATGGCGATAAACCAGTATTGGAGTTTATTGCTATTCAGCGGAGAGATAATCAACAATGGGCTATTCCAGGGGTAAGTAAAACAGACCCATAAAATATCACCAAATTATGCACCCATTTAAAATGTTTGAAAGGTGCTGTACTTGGTTTGTATGATGGACTCTCCTACATCTAAGATTATATATGAGAAGTAGTACACGGTAATTGCCAAAGAGAGTTTGACGTTTCTGTGGATCACTACTACATTCAGGGTGTTGTTTCTGACCTGGAAGCTATGAGATCATAAAGATATATGGGTTTATGTTATGTTAATGTCTTGCTTAAAACACACATCTTAACAAGCAGTTGGTAGTAAGTGTATGCTGGTGTATTCAATATTAACCTTCATGGGCTTACTTAATCTTTTTAACCTTTATGGTCAGGCTCTTTATAAGCAGGCTTGTCTTCTTAACTTTCACTTTATTGCAATTTGTAGTTTGTTAGTGTTTTCGAACCATCCGGTGTTTAACAAATTACCCCATCAGGAGATGGTCTCTGGTGATATCCTTAACATTTATGAATGGTTAGCTGTACTTTCCTCCCGCCCCTATTTTGGCGCCGTATATCTCTTAACAACATTAAACAACAAACTTCGCAGCCCCGCCCCCCCCCCCCCCCCCCCCCCCCCCCCCA
>JAODAF010646331.1:0-12916 GCA_027574765.1 Molpadia intermedia
TTCCAACTTTCACACTCCGGCCCAGGCTACGCCATTGTTGCCAGATGTGTTGTTAAAAGAACATGTAAACAGAGAATTTACCGAACTGCATAGAATAATCAATTTAGTCTTACAGTTTTATAACAATCCAACGATCACTCAAACTAAGCCAGCGAAATTGTTTTGTAAAGTTTATACAAAGAATGATAATCTTACCATCGACTTGATGTGACGTCAGATTGTATAATTCTCGCTTGATTAAATAATATCAAGAACAGTCAAAGAACAGTTTAAATCCCAAGCATAAGACGGAGCTATAGGTTCAGTTGCTATGTTCTTTTGCTACAGTAGTTTATTTATCTATATGTATGAATCACTACCGGAAACTAGACGTACAAGGAAACTTTTGAATTACCTTTTTGAAAAACAACAATGACACTAGACTAAAGATTAAGTAGCGCGGAATTAATACATCTTTTTGTTTTCAGTGTATTATATTGCCTCGTTATATTTACACTGAGCAGATGCACAAAACGATTGACACTTTCACTGAATCTGAAGTGTTTTTTTAAATATCTCTTCATTTATGATCATAGTTAATATTGTGTGGAATATAATGGCTTTGTCGTAGGAATGCCTTCACTCTTAGCCACACTTGGGATATTAGGCATATAAGTTACCAGTAGTCCTATATAGCATACTGTATAATATACATCGGCATAGGTGGGAGGACACGGGGAACGTGCTCTCTTCCATCATTTTGGCAAAGTCAATGTGGCCATCGAATTGGCAAAAGTGTCAAAGATGTAAAATTAAATCCTCCGGAGTATAGTTTTCACTTATGATATATTTGACGTAAAGTACCGTACTGTATACTTTACAGGCTCCCCTCCCCTCCCCTCCCCACCACCACTTTCAAAAGCTTCCTACTGCCGTCACTTATATTTCGTCAAATAACTTCTCGCTCATAAGAAACATGTTTGTCTTCCCAAAGTATGCCTACCGGTAATGTCACGGATTGAAATTTATGGAAGATTCTAATTAGCTTGACCCCTCCAGTACGACGTGTGCATATTTGCACGCTATGACGAGCAGACGACAGTGTACACGTGTCTTCAGAGTGGTACGGAGACCTCGAACCTGTGAGTAGCGACCTGAACATTCGGCCACACAGAGGAGGAATGCCATTGTTCGTTATAAGGTGGTAAAGAGCCTACGGATGCCCTGTCAGGCCATGCTATTATCCAGTTTTCGGCCGACCATCGATCCGGTTTGCGCCCTCTATTCTGCCCGGTACATAAATGATTACGTAAGATTAATTACCGATACATTTGATTCGACCGGTAGTTACGTTCATTAAATGAGTCACAGTGTATGGTGTACACAGCTGTTCGTTATACAGACACGATCTGAGCACAAAACGAGTAGCATAATTCAATTGTTATATACATAGCGGAGTATCGGAGGGCAATTTTGGATCATTCCATAAATGTGGGGTCAATGGTAAAAGTTGGTGGTTAATACTTCCACTCTTAAATTCAAAGAGTGAAATTCACTCCAATGTAGGGCCCCAATGTAGTAGGGTGATCACTCCAAGAAAAGAGTGAATTTTTAACTCAAAAAGAGCGAAAAGTCACTCAATTGGAGTGAATTAATTTCACACTTCTTTGGAATTTAGAGTGTTCATGAATCACTTTGACATACATACATGGCTCACATTTGAGGGGGATGTGCCTTCTCGAGGCTTCTGTCGTGTTAATGCCATTACTAAGCTTTGGAGACGTATATTCATAGAAATCATAGAAGATTCAGAGATGTGAACCATGTAATCTTGTGAAATAACAAACAAGAGGGCAATCTACGGAGTTGCAGATCTCATCACTATCATCATTTTGACCTCTGACCTTGTGACCTTTATATGCAAATTAATACCAATAAGTGTTAGAATATAGTGTACCAATGGTACCCGTGAATATCCCATGCAAATTCAAGTTTTACACAAGGAGATATGGCCAAAAACTTGGTGTCTCGCAGACATTCAAGGTCAGAGGTCAAAGGTCAACATTCAAAGGTAAAATTACGTAAAATCATGTGTACAACTTGGATTTGCATGGGATTATCACAGGTACCATTGGTATAATATATCCTAACAGTTATTGATATTAATTTGCATATAAAGGTCAAAGGTCACAACATCAGAGGTCAAAATAATGATAGTGATGAGATTTGCAACTCCGGGGATTGCCTTCTTGTTTTATCTTGTATGAATACTGGATACTCCTTGACGTCCAAATTACTCCAAACTACTGTTAAGTGTGTGGACATGCGTATGGCTGAACAATATCTGTGTTATAATTGAAGCGAGGTTTTCCTCGAATAATTCAAATACCGACTACCTTTGGTAGACCGACTGTATATTCTCTCACCCACCTATCCCTGTCTCGTTCATAGCCTATATGATTTCCTTACACCTCAATCGATGAACATGGTGAATCATCGGTTTTGATTCGAAATAACAATACGCTATGTTAAAAGTTATTTTAATATAAGAATTGATGCAACAAAAAAAAACACACACACAAAAAAACCCATAACTAAATCAACCAAACATAGGCCTAAACTAGAAAAGGATCAGTCAAATAAACAGCCAGAAATGTATGGCTGATACTCAAATATATCGCTACCTGGTTTATGTGTGAACATATCTGAAATATATTTTACAGTTTGGTTACTTTTGCCGTGTGCAGCGAAATATGCAAATATAGCCTTCATATTTCCTAGACGGAGGGTTGTTTAATTTATTTTGTTGCAATTAACATAACATGTAATTGAGAATTGTCTAACTAAAGGCTATGCTGTAAAATGTCCAGTTTGTACTTATTTAGTATTTAGTAATAATATATTACGGGTAATAATAAATAATAGACATTAAAAATTTTTTTTTTTTTTTGGGGGGGGGGGGGGGGGGGGGGGGGTAATTACGGTATCACTATTCTTAAGCATTCTGTTTTAATTTGACGGCTTATAAGAAATGGTCCGATGAAGTAAAAACAAGCATTTCTAGGTGCCTAGATGTATATACAACACATGTAGATTCAAAACAAGTTATTGTTCCAAGTAATAATCACCATAAACAGAGAACACGTGAAAGTTTAGGAAATGATGTCGAGGTTTTATTTTTGTTCATTTCCTGTTGCTGTTAGTCCGTAACTATCATAATGGATTGGTGACCTGAGTTTAAAGGAGAAATGCACGGTAACATCCGCAGGTAATTGATTTCTTGATCATGTTTTAACAGCAATCTGACACAACCGCGCTGTCTATATACAGTTTGGTTTGGAATAATAATTAAAATTAAATTTATTAAAAATAAATCAAACTAAGTGAGTCAACATGCAGGCATGTCCGATGGAACATAGTGTTGGACTGTATGGTTGGATATGAAGTCTGTGCGTGAATGCTATATGAACAATGACTGTGCTCAGCGGCTTGCACGATCGTCCTCACCTATTTACAATGGCGCAAACAGTAGTTTTGGAGGGGCGGGGGGTAAAATCAAAATAATGAGAAGCCTTTTCTCGACAATCAAGGAATTGTTACTTGGCTCAGATTTTTTCAGTCGTTTTTCATCGTTTGCACTTGTGCCTATTTGTAATGCTTGTACGGTATACTCTTGAGCGCAGTGGCTTTCTACTTCGCACCTCTGATTGCGCAAGTGCGGGCCTATTTTATGTGATCAACTTTCAAGTCAAGTTAACGAGCTAAACCTCGTGTGTTAATGTTTCCTACCATGCACATTCTCTTATTTGACAGCTCCTGGTCAAAGGGGTAATGTTTAAAACCTAGGAACACCAATAATAAAATAACACCAATTATACATAATGTTTATCTACAATATTCATTCGCCAATACAATTAGTGTGACAGTCATATATTTCTCTTTCATCATTCAAAGTAAAATGAGTTTGCTGACTGATACAATCAATAAAATCATGTTATTTTTTGAAGCGGATTTATCTTTTTAAGATCGTGTATTTATTTAAAAGGTCAAACATATGTTCAAATGTTTATTTTCTTCCAGTGATTTATTTACACCAAGCTGGCGTTGCAATAGTATTATTGAAAGAAAATATAGGGGCGAATTTAGACAATTGGTATAGCTCTGGGTCACACTCCCCGTAGGGCCCTATTTTGGATTCTACCGACTAACTTGGGTGAGTGGGCGCATGAAGATAGTGTTTGGATGAGGGGTGTGGAGTGAGCCACCGTTTCCGGAGACCATACCCTACACAACAATTCCATCAGTTGTATCTACTTTTCTTTGACTACTTTAAATTTGAACATTTCAATGGTTTGATCCGAGCCACGTGGTTCGCCAAAGGTATTCATATAAGACGAAGGCCTATGTTATCTCTTTGCAATAATATAATACCAAATTTAAGAAATAGCCGGGACGTCATTAGGCGGCAATATATAACACGTTCTCAATTAGCTCGGCTTAATTTATCACACGACATTTTGTTTACGGTAATGCGTATGTGTCGTAAATATACTGTACGCCTGCCAGTAAATCTGAGACGATGATATCGACATTAAAATAACAAGATTGATGTACAGTTAATGCCGTGATTTTTTTCTTGGATGTTGCAAGAGTTGCATCCGTGCTAATATTATGATGATTTCTGAACTATTATATATTAGCTACAGTATATATATATGTTATTTACCTTTGTTGCTTTGGTCATGATGAATTAGAACCGTTGCAGTGGCATCAGACTTTCCGCAAATGTTATATTCTGTAACATCTACTTTATAAGCCGACACACTCATTTCGAAAGTCACTTTCAATATATGGCCATAAGTAATCGCATCACTATTTCGTGGTGATTTTAAAGTAGACAATCTCGTTTAAATATTTAAATTAATTTTGACACAACTTGTTGCCAAGGGACATTGGTTAATAAATGCGACCTAGTTTCACAACAACTTTAGGCCCATGAACGAACAGTTATTATCATAAAGTTTACATAATGGAATACTTACTTTATGATCTGCGTACCCGTGGGTATATATAATGTAGAACGATGAAGCTACTTACGTTTATTCATTTCGAGGTAAATGCTAATACAAATTGTGTACATTACTTCCATTACAACAAACTAAAGTTTACAATCCTTTCGAAGTATTTTAAAAAGGATTAAACGGGATCGTCGACATAAGCAAGGTGCTCTGATCGTAAGTTACGATTTTTAAAAAAAGAAGAAGTAGTAGGCTATATTCATATTGTTTCACCGATGTGCTTCGAAGAAAAACACCGTCCGCTGTGCTGCTAGATCAGGGGTGGAAGAAGACTAAGAGCACAACGCGGGACACGTTGATGTCATTTCCATAACATAAATAAAAACACCAATGAGCGTATGCAGCGGATCAGGGTAGTTATATTGAATGCGAAGCCAGAATGGCGTTTTTCTACATTTTTTTTGAAAGAAAGCGATTTGTTGGTTACTATTTCATTGACGGAACAGATCGTTTGTAAGGCTGTCGCGCATTCATCAAGGGAACGGAAAAGGGGTACATTTGCAACATTGTAAGAAAGTGGTGGCGCATTGCAGTATCATCCAAACAATATGATGTGCTGGGAATTTGATGATGAACCGAATAGTGGAAGCTGGAGGTTGTTTGGTGAGTTTCTATCCCGAATGGTGTGAGATTACACCTTTTTAAAATGGCAGTGTATCATTGAGATAAGTCTCATGTGTTCTACCACTGATATTTCAGTTAAGAAAATTTAAAGAAAAAGTTATTTAAGTTTTCTTTATAAATTATGATCGGGACACGAATTCCGGGAGGTCATATGTAGAATCTAGACTGTATGAATTGGCACGATGATCCGTGTCGTAAGAGAGGGGTCTGAGGGAGAGAGACAGTGGAATTGACAGGTCTCCGTTGGCCATCTACATCCGATATTATTGTCGCAGAAGATATGGGGCAGGGACAAGGGATGTATAATCTGTTATTTTCCATCAGCCATTATTCACATCATATGTCTTCCTGTTACATACGTTCCAATAACACAAACGTAGATTGCCTGCCTGGATCAAAGAAAACTAAACAACTATAACAAGATATACAATTCCCAAGATCATCAATTCAGCGCTGGCGTGTAATACATCTCATCAAATGCGTATCAGTTTCGTCTTAGGAAAACGCCACTAGCGTTTTTTGAAAAATAAACAAACTTGAATCGATGTTTTGTAAGGTTCAAAATTGTACGTTGTATATCATTGTTGTATACACCTCAAGTTTATGAAAATATCATAAATTTTAAATTCATTATCATTCGTAATTCAAGAAGGTATCGATCACGTACTAGCCAGCTATAAATACATGTATGAATACGATTGCTCTTCCAAACGGTTTCAGTTGACATTAGTGACCTTTTCTCCATACAACAATATGCTAGTACCGGAACTATTATCCCACCCTTTCTTGTTCAATCGATTACGACGATCTTATCAGCCGTAATTTCTTTCAGGTTGTTATTATTTTAACGCATTATTACATTTTATTTCCGTTTACAATTATTTTGTACTTTTTGATTGTTCGAATGCTAGTCGGTCAAAGTTCGAATTTGAATTCAGAAAAATTGTATTTATTACTAAATATTATAGATTTGCTAACATTGTCAACCAATGGGGAAGACGCTTAGCGAGATGTTCTCTGCCTAATTTCTACAAGTGTTCTTCTCAGTGACGTGTGTAAATATAAACATACATATATCCTTTGTAATTAGGATTATACTTTAAACCATTAACATTGTAGTGGATTAGATTTGTAACCATTTTGGCGGTTCTTATGACGAACAATTAAATTATAAAATTACTAACTTAGTATGAAGGTTTTAGGGCCTTTTTTTCGAAAAATGGACCACTTTCTAATTTGTTTATATTTTTTTTAAATTTCGGTTCAAGAATGTTGTTACAACAAATATATACATATTGTCCAATATTGGGAGGGTGTGGTCGGGGTGGCGTGTTAACAAATGGCAAGAATTGTCGAGGCTCTCATTTCCCTAATAGTTGGTATTTACAAGAACTGTTATTTCTCTGATACGGAGGATGATTTTACTGCAAATGTAAGATGATAAAGTTTTATTCGGCAAAAAATGGATCTTTCATTGCTCATCTATTCTTTGATTCGATTCTTTTTGACGGACTGCTGATTAACCTTTGTCAAACATTAGGAGTGTGACCCCATCTCACACGCCTCGTTCACCCAGTACTGCCCCGTGTGTTCTCTTATAGGTGAAAGTTACTGTGCATTGTCAAATACGGTTCATATCCCCGGATGAACCACGAGAAGCTTTGAACCTTGAAGTTGTCATTTCTTATCTTATTATTTAAAGTGACATTCCTTTTCCTTACTGCGTAATTGAAGATAACTGTTAAGGAAAGCAGAAATCCAGATTTCATACCGCTCCACAATACAAACATCCATATTTAACTTATTGCTTCAATGGTATATTTTGGTAACTTATGCTAGAAACCTTGTCCAAGGATATTGCACCGAGGATACAGGAGTCACACATTTCGTTTTACTGTTCATTTCCTTCCTACGACGTCGATACTCGATATATAGGACACCATTTTCTGTTCTGTGTAACAGCTATAACTGCATAAAATATATCTTTTTGATAAGCATATGTGGGAACTTGGGATGATAGTATCAACTACCGTAGTACCGCCCATTCCCGAAATATTCGCTTATGGTACCCGTGTGGTATTGATCAACACATGTACGAACTTCGATTTCTCTGTACAATCGGCGCTCCATAAATAACTTTATAATAATATAAATAAGGTCACTCATAAGTTAACAATATAATAAACACTTACATGTGAATGCCTACTGTATATATGTAGGACTAATAATGTGTTATGCTACTAGGCATGCATTATGCTACTAGGTGTATATCGGTACTGCTCTATAAACTTTGAAGGAATATTCTGTTACAGATTGAGTGATCTAATGGTCAGATGTTTAAATCCAAATCGATCAAAACTTATATTTAAGGTATACAAATGAAGATGTAACTGTTAGGCCTAGACTATAGGGTTATTTTAATTTTATTTCCTATGTAGCCTAGATACGGTTATCTGTGCAACAATAAAATTTATTTTCTCAACAGAAATATTCTTTGGTGAAAATCTTAACTCGAGAAGCAACTCAAATAAATAAATTAACTTCACCACCAACAGCCAGAGCATTACAAAATATTGAAAATGTTTTAGTAAATTGAAAGATACACAGCCCTGCATTTGGTTGAAATTCACATAGGCCTACACCCCACACATTAAAACCATAAAAAAGCTAAAACACACTTTACTTACTAAATCACTGGCACACAATTGAGGGTCACGTTAACGTATCTTTGTTTTTTCCCAAATATTCGATTGCTGCATATAAAAGTGCGCAATGATTCTGAAAAATCCGCTTGCTAGATCAATGGTCAGTAATGATTATGATTTGGAAGACAAAACAGTTTTTCTTGATGCTGAAATATGATTTTACCTAATTTTGACGTTTGACACTTGACTTTGACCTTGAGGGTCTTCCACACGCTAAGTTAGATCTTGGGCACCTACCTTAAAAGGGTGTATTTGACCTCTTATCTCGTGACCTTTGACATCCATATGCTAATTAATATTAATTACAATGTATTGTACATATGGTAACTGTGAAGGTACTCTGTAAATGCTTCCCAAATAGGCCCGTTCATAATGTTTTTTGTCCAATTCTGGTACTTTTAGTGTAACAGAGATATTGTGGTTATAACTACTGTATTGTATTATGCTGTTATACTATAACTCTCTATATATCTGCATTCTTTCTACAGCTGTGTGCGAGTCTAGATGTATGCACGGGCGGTGCATAGGACCTAATCGTTGCCAGTGTGACGCAGGTTGGACCGGTAAAACATGCAATCAAGGTGACTATTTTTTCAATATTTATCCAGAGGCGTGGAAAGGCGAGAAACGTTGTTGTATAGTGAGGAAGGGACAGTGGTGTCTCGTCACCACTTTGCCTCTGTTTTTTTTTTATTTTATATCCCAGCAGTTTTCTCTCTATTTCTTGACTAACCCCAAAAATAAAAAATAAAATCAGTGATCATCGTGTGTATATAGTATTATTAAAGGGAAATAATATTCACAATTAATATACGTTGCAGTTGGTTTAATTTCTACACTCATTATTCTATTCACGTAAAACCACAAGGTCATTTCTTTTCTTCCGGATGTTGTTGTCCATGAATGGTCGAATACTAGTTTCAATCAAATATTGTAGACTCACACGAAAATTTCTCATGCCCCAAATGTAACGACTCAGTATTTTTGAACGAGATGTTATTTGAATAAAAGAAGCAATTTATGTATCATCCATAAAGGGCTACCATGTTCAAAAGTATTATGACTCAATGTCATTCTATATAGTTGTCGTAACCTAACTCGGACCTTATCCAGGCCGCTGATATGCCTCTGGTCATGCCAGTGTTGGTTTCGCGCATGACGGTAATGGCTACTCACATACTGGTCTCGGTCACGGACCGTCTGATATGTCGTTCATGGTCCCAGACATGCTGGCTTAATCACGGACATATCGTTCACTTGAACTTGCTGATAAATATTGCGAACATGCTCGAAGCAGTCTAAACGTCTCGAACATGACGATCGTGGTCTCGGACGTACTGATTGTGGGCTGGAGCACTACAGTCGTGGTGTCGGACTTGATGATCTTGGTCCGGACATATTGATCTCGACCGTGCATGGTTGCTGACATGACGATATTGGTCTCAAACATCTTGGTTGGAGACTCATACTGGACTTGGTCTTGGACATGCTGGTGTTGGTCTCGGACATGTCGGTATTAATTTTGGACATGACGGTGTCGGTTGCAGTCATACCGAACTTGGTCTTGGAGGTGGACATTCTGGTTTTGGTGTCGGATATGTTGGTCTCAAAACATACGATACTGGTCTTTATCGGGTGTCAGGATTCGAAGTCCGTAGACCATAACAACTTAACCTTAGTTTTGGTATCGAAATCGAACTATGACTTAGTAGAATCGATTTATTGGCCAATTCATAGGAGATTAAGAATTATTGCCCTTGTCGATTCCCATCTTACAGTAAAATGTTGATTTGCGATAACCTTTCATCAATATACCCCAAACACATAGCAAGACCAGATCGGTGTCTTGCGTGGGTAATAAGGTCATCAATCAATAAAGAATAAATTGGGTTCTGATTTATATAATGGCTTATTTGATTAACTTTAACGTGGGTAGAATAATGGGCCTTCATATCGCCTACTCCTGAGAAACTGTCACCGAGATTACACTGCTCTACTACAATATTTCGATCCAAGTTAAACACGATTTTGAATATTATTAAGTTATTCATTACAAATGTACGTTTTTTTCCACAGATTTTACCCAGGGTCAAATCGTGTTTTAACTATAATTTATATCAAATTGTAGTAGGCTAAGACTCCCTTTAATGTTCAAGAAGACGTAGGCCCTGCAGTAGATGCGTGGTTAAATATTTGGTGTATGGATATTACACCATATGTGCATAAAACTATATTATGGGACCTCTAGAATAGTTTCAAGACTATACCAACACCTCGATACCATTCGATCACATGGTCGTGACTCACGACTGGATTCTCGGGTATGAGATTGCGCCATGTATCAACATATATAACGGGCAATTATCTTACTTCATAGCAAAGATATTTTACATGTCGATTTCAGAAGGAAACACATTTCTGGAGAATGTTCAAATATTAATGGGCAGCTTTAAAGCGGGAAGTATGGGTGGCCAAATAGTATATAACGAAACCGTTACAGTATAGGGCCTACGTATAAAATATATGGAATGAGACATAACATATGAAAGATTACTTTGACCTTTACTTTTGACTTACGTTTATACATGACAAAATAAACCATAAAAGATAGCCCCTTTTAACTTAACAGCGAATCGTATAGCTTCAATATTGTATATTATCGTTTCTGCCAGATGGCGTTTGAATAAATTTACTTCCTGTTTCATACATAGTGTCAGTGACGTTATGAAATATTCTTTCCCATCAATATGTCATGATTTGTTGAAGACCCTAAACTAATAATATCGAAAGGAATGGACAAAATAAAAGAAATAAATGGAAAACGGTTGTAAGATAATTTATCGAAAGGGTGTCTAAAGGGTTCATCCAATCTATTAACGACTTGCACAATGACCCGGCCCTTTTTTGTCATAGATTTTGCACAGCAAAATAATAATATCTTGAATTGTTATATTCATTTGTTGTGGTGTTCAGTGTTTACAACACTCGGTACCAAAGTGAAAAAGTGGGGGAGGACGCTATCATGTACCGTCCCAATTTTTCCGCGGCTGAGGATATGTCACATGGGGTGGTATAAAGTGAGCTAGTGCGCCTAATTTATGATACCATATTTAATACACAGTAATAGGCATGTACAGTATTTATTACTACATTTATTATCTTTTCGTTTAGCAAATTTCAAATGGGGGTGGGGGACTATTGAAGCGACGTTTCCAGAGGAATGTCAAACCTACTCTTAGTCAGTATTCACGACAAGCCCACATGCAGCTCGTTAATCATAATATATACATAGGGGCATATATCAACTTCTTGATTTATTATATATATAATACTTGGTGTACTGAGAATATTATAGTGATGCATATATCCCTAGAACTTACAAACTACAACAACATGCTTTATAACTCAATTCTTTGGATTGACCTAGAGTGGATTTAACTTATTGTATTGCCAAAGCAGTGACAATTGGAAGACTGGATTTCGTCTTGGATTTTCTATATGTTTCTACTGGTCATTTTATTGTTGTAAAAATATCAATAACACTTCTGGGACTTTCGGAATACTTTATTCACTGACTAACACACCCAATATGTCCACTGCCCATCTCGTTCACTTAAGTTATGAATATGCATAATTTAAGCTTTTAATCTGATTATATATAGTGGGCGAGTTGGCCAGCGATGAAGTGTCCATGAACCAGCCTATATTCTGCGTCCAGTGTAAACCTTAACTTATCGTTAGGCTAAGTTATGTCCCAATTTATACCCGTGTATGAACTGAAATCAGGACGGCCTACAAACGTTATTGAATTGTTCACCTAAAGTGTCTCCCCAGCTTCCGCAACAAACCTTACATCTGACCCTCTTCATCAACAAGTAGTTGAATTTATACGGTAGCCCGTAATCTCCGCTATCACGCTATCAACAGTCTCCTCGTCGTCGTTATTATTTTTTGTCTAGGAGTCCGGATTCTTTGAAAAGGAGTATACTTAAACAACTGCTTGGATTGGTTAATATGGGTAACTCTACATGATTTGGAAGTATGGCTTCTTATTTCATGAACTCTTTAAGAGATTTACACCAAATCGAATCAATCGAGGGTATGTTAGCAACAGTAACAAATGAATATTTAACTGCCAGCTGTACTTAATAATACCAATATCCTGATACGAGAGGGAATTCCAAACATAGTCCTTTCGATTGACCAAATAGTAATGTTTAGAAACTAAATTAATATACCGGGTCTAGAAGCATAATTGCACGTATTTACACCATTCACGTCAATATTGGGAATGTCGGTTGAAGGGACATACATTCCATGTCTCCCAATGGTTTGTATTTGTTGACATTCGTGTTGAGATGATACAATGAAATATAATAACATGCATGTAGTATATAAATTGGTTTATGTCTTCAATATCAGGAAAGATTCCTTGCACGCTTATAGTGACAATGGAATGTCATTAATGGCCATGAGACCGCTTGCATTACAATCAGAGGAAGTTGTTTCAATATGGGAGGAACCAACTCG
>JAODAF010646442.1:0-12915 GCA_027574765.1 Molpadia intermedia
GTTTGGTGATTAGAGTTTATTTTTTATAGTTTATAAAAAAAAGAAAAAACTTATATTTTTTTTTTTTTTTTTTTTTTTTTTTTTTTTTTTTTTTTTTTTTTTTTTTTAGGGGGGGAAAATCCCCCCTACGAATTCCCCAATGCGGGATCAGCAAGAAAAGTGCGGGAATCCCGCTATCGCGCACCTTAGCGCCAACACTGATTTGACCTAGGCTATTCCATACATGACCCTTACATGGCATTCTTCTTGTTGGTTGATAGCAAGTACGGTACACAGTATTAAGGAACCACAAACATTATTGTTTTGTGTTTTCAGTAACAGGAAATGGTGACCCTTCGTGGGCCTTGCCCCCATTTCTGAATGTTATCCATTCTGTCATGATATCTTGGCACTGAGCACTAGCCTGTCATACTGTAACATTCATTGGCTCTCATGCTTGAAGTTGTGCTTGATTGTTTACAGAGGCTGTCTATTTTCAGGGAGCACTAATAACAGCTAAGAGCTATTACCTCAGTAACAACTCATGTCACATTGTACTCCCATAGCAGGAAGCCTAATATTTACTTCATGCATTGGAAGGTCAATAGAATATTAAAAATGTGATTTATGGGTTTGAAGATAATATCTATAATATATACTGTGTACCTACAGTGAATGTAATGTCACATGTTTATATTCAAGTTATAGTGACACATACAGTAGGGAATCCTGATTTAACATCTAAGGACCAGGATTCTATTTTCAAGACAAGTATATGTAGGTGTACATGCACATTATTGTTTTGGGTTCACATTTTACAAATCATGATGAGTTCATGATGTTGGCATCCCATATATATTATCATAGAAAGATGTCAATATTTCGGACATTAAATACTTGTAAATATTAATTATTGGGTAGGGCTTAGTATAAACATTCAAAAGTTGATTAATTTTATGGCATATATATATGGTAAAGCACAAAACCAATAATACCAATCTTGTGGGCTTGTTAAATGATTTGTTAATATGGTAATGTATCTCAACAATGATGTCACATTAACTATACTGTACTTTTTAGGATGTTTATACATGTGTGGGGGCATCGGAACCACAAAATGTCTTTCACTAAAGTTCTGGTTTCAAATGCCATACAAGTTACACCTATTCAATTTCAAAATTTCATATCCCAAAATATTTTTACAGAGATACAGAATAATCACTTTACAAAATTGATACCTTCCAGTCCTCCACCCATAATTAACTTAAGTGTGCTATCATGACCATAATGGTCCCAAGTACAGTATGTATACTGATAATTTGAAATGTTATGGGACAAAATGTTAGCCAAAAAAGTTCCTTATTTCATTTCATTGTCTGCCGATTTAAAACATGGATCTCCATGGATATGGTTACAAATTTAGTAAATTGTGTTCTATCTGAATGACAACCATATTATCACAAGCCCGACCATTCTTACCGAGTTATTGTTTTCGACGATAATTGTAACTTAATAAGTTGTGATGCCGTGTGTATGTATGTGTGTGCATGTTTGTGTGTGTGTGTCTGTGTGAGATCATGATTTCTGCTTGTCTGGGGGTGATCTGTCAATTAGTCGAGATGGAAGGAAGTGGAACTCTGATTGAATAGGAAATGAATGGACTCTCAGTACTGATACTAGTCTACCACACATGACTATATATAGGTATTGTATATCACTATATCAGGATGTAAAGTGTATAGGATTTTCAGTAAATATGTCAATGCTATAAGGCTTGCAGAAACACGACCCATCAGGCTAGTAGTGCTTGTTGAAGTCTTAAGAAAAAACACTGTATACAGGTAGAAAAGTTTCTGGAAGAATTTCATTAAAAAGGTAAGATATTTAGGAGTATTTAGGAGTACTGGTCAACAGTGATACTTATTCAAATCAGTTATTAATCAAATCAAGGTTTGTTTCCACAATTTCAGTAATTGGGTAAATACTAGGCATATACATGTATAGTTTATACTCCACAGTATTGTGTCTGTCCCCTAGACTCTAGTTACCAAAAGCACTTTTGCATTTAGAACTACTGCTGTAAAATAGTATGATATTTCAGTCAAGTGGAGTTAGTAGACTAGTTGAGGCCTGGTTTCCCAAATTATGTGTGTACATAGAGTATAAATATGACTATTGCTGTGAATTTATTCTTTGATCATATAGTTTCATGTTCAGAGTGAAACCAAGTTACCAACTGCTTTACAATACTGTCTTTCACACATGTATGTGCTAGAATAGCGTTTATTATTGATTCCTTGCCGAAGGCGAAAGGAATCTATGCGATCACGAAGGCGTGTGTGTGTGTGTGCGTGTGTGTATGTGTGTGTTTGTGCGGATAGCAGCTTGTAATCAAGCTAACTCAATAATGCCAACTTGGATTAATCTTATGGTTGGTATGTATATTCCCCACATTTAGTACAAGAAGCCTATTGATTTTAGTAGAGGTCAAAGGTAACTTGAAGTTGAGGTCAAACACTGAACTTGATAATCAGGCTATATACAATGCCAACTTAGTTAATCTCATCAATGGAATGAATGTTCTGCATCATGAGTGCAAGAACTTAATAATTTTATTACTACACCAACATATTAGAGGTTTAAACAATACAATCCTACATTTAAGGAATCACAAAGCCTTTTTTGGCTTTCTGGTTTTGAACCAACAACAAAAACAGTTTTATACATTTATTTTGGAAAAAATGAATTGAGAATATGACAAAAGAGAAATTCTTTCATCCACATTTAAGACACTTGATAGGTTTCAACCCTCCTGTTTCAACCCTCCTGTAGATCTCTTCGTTTCCTACATTGTTATGATTTTTCTTTTATTATGGTCTTGTCTTATTCAGCTTTATGAGGGTGACCAGAAACCAGAGAGGTTAGTGGAAGGTCGGAATACTTGGTTCTTTGAAAACACAAGGATGTTGGTAAGTTCTCTGCAATATTGAAACAAATAGAAATTTTGATTTATCCTTCTTGTGAAGAGATGAATATGTTTACATTAAGGGTACATTGAAAGGACTATTCGTCAGATCTGGGAGATAGTTGACAGTTTGGAGTACACCGTCACAAGTAGGATGGTGAAGGGAAACTTTTACCAGTTAAGAACGATATTGTCTCAGCATATGAGATTGGAGTAGGGTATCATAGGAGACGGCCTGACCGTTGTTGCCATAGTGGCGAAATGTAAAATTACAGTACATGTGTATATATACATACATAGTATACAAACCCACTGTGACATCTAGCAGATGACCGTTTGTGCAGAGTTAACAAGTATACAGCAGTGTACAAATTAAAAATACTATACAGCAGTTTGTATGTAATATATACAATAATGTGCGCAAATTAGTGGGGTGGTTAAAGTTAGGGTTCTTTATTATGCATATAGTATCCTTTTTAGATCCATTCCCGTGTCTGTGTGTGTATTTGTTCGACTAGTCTTCCAAGGTCCTAGGCAAAGAAATTTAAGTCCTCTGTAGGAAATACAATGGGAACACTACATCCTCTATAGGAAACAAAATGTTTTGTCAAGGTTAGGGTATAGGGTTCAAATACAAAGAGTCTGGGCAGTATGTAAAACCCTCCTGTATGTGTGACACTTTGCTTGTAAACATAATAACTATATGATGACAACTTGAATAAAGTTTATATTCGGTATGTAGGTATCACATATTAAGAACCCTATTGTTTTTTGTGTTAGTCTCATGGCATATTAATGAGTGGGCAGGCCAAAAGTTTTTTTAATACTATTTTAGACTATATTAGCCATCCCTACACATCTAACTACCCACTCCCCTAGTCATGGGTTTTATGACATACTTAGAGAAAAATATGATTTACAGAATCATACCAGTATGGAATAGGCCCTGTGCTATACACCATCAACTCTTTCAATAAAAAACATGCCCTATGACAGACTGCCTGTAATGACATAGTTATTCTACAACATAAAGCTAGGATTCCATTAGTACGGATGCGGCCAAAATTGCTCACATATGTTTTACCCAGGAGTGATTCCGGCAAAACCGATCGCTCCCTGTAGTGATTGGCACAGAATGCGGTTGCTATCCGCATATGGTATGACATCATAACACGTTCTTTATTGAGCGCCGATTGTGCAAAATGTACATGTTCGCGTATAAACATTGTATTCTGCATGCATTTACGCGCAAGCATATTTCAGCAAATTTCACTAATTGACATGTCAGCAAATTGATATATCAACAAGCAGATAGATCAGCAAATATAGGCCACCAGGTAGGTGCAAATATTCGGCTCCAGTGAGGTTTCAGTGAGGTGAAGTCTCCCCTTCCCCATTTGATGGAATGTAAAGCATCGTGGGCTTATTACACACAATATTGTAAAAAAGCAAACAATAGTAATAATATTTAATAAAATTCATATAGATATAGACCGTTACGGTAAACACAAATTCGAGCAAATTTATTAGAGCACTTTAAATAAAAAATAGCACGCACAGTTAGCTATTAAGGTCCTCATGACAGCTTATTGCCAATTTTCATCAATATATATTATCAATAAATGCATGCGCATCTGAATTATTAGGAATTTATTCTGTGCATAAATCGCTGAAGTCTATAGACCATTTCTCCGCATCCGTATTAATGAAGTCACAAACGTCCGCATCCGCACCTCCTTCCCGCATGCCGCACTCCGTATCCGCATCCGTACTAATGGAATCCTAGCTTTACTTTGCACCAAGTACAGTTAAATATTCATTGAAGTGTAAAGCATGTAGTGTGAGCTTCTATAATAACGGAGAGCACTAATATACAGCATCTAGACACTGTCTGCCTGTGAGGCCCTGATCACTCATGTTATATAACTTTTGTCTCCACTACAGAGAAACGTTTGGAAAGGACTGGGTAAAAATCAGCAAGCAGAAGCTGAGCTGTGGGTGAGATTTCTCCGCTTTTATACGGAGGAGTTTGATTGGTCGAAATATGTCGTTTGCATACGTCAACATAAAATTCTCACACGGTTCGAAAAAATGTGGATGGGAGTGAACAGGGGGTTTGCGATCGAGGATCCATTTGACTTGGACCACAATCTAGGAGGAGCTTTGTCAAGAAAAAGTAAGTGAAAGATAGGGAACAGGTCTATTTATGTGTTCTACTTGGTGTGTGTGTGTCTATGTGTGTGTGATGCTTATATTGTATATGATACCTAGACAAGGGAATTAAGGATGTTTGTCATATTTAGTAGGTGGATGCTTCAGAGGAATTTATGTCAGATTATGGTGTCAAGGATTGAAATCTTAAAATGCCAATAACTCAATTGAAATTTGCAATTTATTAAACTTTGGTATGAAGTTGTTGGGTGATAGTGGGTAGTGGATATGATGTATATGTGCTAGCCCATTACTTTAATAATAATCCTTGGTTACTGTTCGAAGATATATAACGGTGATAAAGATTCTGAAGAAACAATCTGGAGGGCTGGTTGGTCTCCAATGTAATTGATTTTCATGTTAGATGGGGAAGGGGTAGGTGAGGATGTTTTTACCTGATTAGATGTCTTAACATACTATATTCCTACTATATTGAGATATGAGAAGTAATTACCAAGTGCCAACACTATAAATAGTGCCATAAATGATCCTACCTATATATGTGCTAAATTATCACAGTATGTCAGGTATTATTTTTTTTCTTTCATTACAGTGGCAAATTATATTATGCTTATCTTTCGGAAAGGCAGAGAAAGGTTTGGAACACCTCAAAATGTGCCAGTTAAATTCTATGTGAGTATTATTGACATTTTATACAAACAAACCTAATATAACTGAATGCATTCATATCAGTCTGTTTGCATGCATAGCCTTCAATGCATTCACAACAATCTGTAAGCATTTACTTCACTCTGAATGCATTCATATTTAATTTTCTGCAATTGTATGAATGCATTCACAACAATATGTAGTAAACATTCACAACAATCTGAATGCATTCACAACCATATGAATGCATTCACAACCATATGAATGCATGCACAACCATCTGAATGCATGCACAACCATCTGAATGCCTTCACAATCATCTGAATGCATTCACATCAATCTAAGTGCATTCACATTAATCTGAATGTCTTCACATCAATCTAAATGCCTTCACATCAATCTGAATGCCTTCACATCAATCTGAATGCCTTCACATCAATCTAAATGCCTTCACATCAATCTAAATGCATTCACATCAATCTAAATGCATTCACATCAATCTGAATGCATTCACATCAATCTGAATGCATTTAAATAAGTCTATAAGCATTCACATCAATATAAATGCATTCACAACAATCTGTGTATCAAATCAAAATGTATTCACAGTATCGATGAGCATCTTATCACTTCACTGAATGCATTCACAGCAATATATATTTATAAGCATCCACATCAATCTGAATGCATTCACATCAATCTGTAAGCATTCACTTTTGAACAATTTATAAGCATCCACGACAATATGTAAACATTCACATCAATCTGAATGCCTTCACAGTAATCTGTAAGCATTCATTTCAGTCGATCTGAGTACTTTCACACTAATCACAGTATTCGTAAGCAATGTTATCTACTTTCTTTGCTCTGTCATTTTGTCCATAGTTTTACTTTTTTTAATGGTAAACCATTGTAAATAGATTCCACTTGGCAAGGTACTAAGAGAGTTTGTTAAAATATTGTGATTCAATTATTGTACTATATAATTTTGAAATTTCTTTTGTTTAATTCTTTACAGAATTTTTTTCTGGACTGTGACTACCTCACAGATGGACAGCAGCCGCCAAATGACAGGGGTTGCCGTATATGCGGCAAGATTGGTCATTTCGTCAAGGATTGTCCCATTAAATTGAGGGGAAAGGAAAAGAAACGAGCCAAAGCATCCAGTAATTATCCTAATAATAATTCTAATCCATAAGCTGGGTCCCCACTAGGCTTCAATTGTGGTCACAGTAAGGGCGAGTATGTGCGACCCCTCCGAAATTGCCAAGTGTGCAATGATTCGGTCCATGTTTCCTTACAATCCCGCTGCCTCATAATGATTTAGTCCAAAGTAGACTTTGCTGAAAACCCTGTTTTTAGTGAGTTTAATCCACACAAGTGACACCCAGTAGGCCGACATGCAACATGACGTATTGTAGACAATACATTGCATGTTACATGTAGGCCTACTCTGCAAATTCTACATACATATGCACCACTGCTTGCCATAGTTATCAGTTATGCATGTGGATCACTTGAATGTGGATCACTTGAATGGTTGAACTTTTGAACTAACAGTTCAAGTCCAATTGGTTTATTATTAAATATTAGCAGCATTTTGACACAGAAAATGATTCTTTCAACTTTTGAATCTTCTTTACATTGCTTTATTTTGAATGAGAAACAGTTTACATCAAGAAGGTATGGATTTGTTAATATTCCTAAACCATATAGTACTTATTAGTTTAATATTGTAACTTCAAATTTATAAATTTCATGCTTGACTTGGCCAATTCACATATTGGCGGATCCAGGGAGTAGTGTGTCATGTTGTGTGACATCACCAAACTTTTACAACCAGTATTTTGGTATTACCGATACTAAGCGCCTGATAGTACCGGTACAGAATCGTCCAATGCTACCATCCAACGCATCATTAATTGTTCTTTAGCGAGGGCACCAGATAGATATAGGGTAGAAAAAGCTTGAGAACATGATATCTCAAGAAGGGAAGGATGGATGGATGTGGTTCTTGGTATGTATGATGGTCATGGATAGTAGATGACTCATATTCTTTTTGTGGCAGGTCTCATGAATATTAAAGAGTGGGCAGGGCTTAACGTAAAAATCTCAAAATGATAAGATTTTTTACCCTTGTATGGTTTATTTGCTTCATAATTGTACTAAGGTATATAGTAGATGACCTCTATTTGTTTTTGTTGAGTCTCATGAATATTAATGATTGGGCAAGGCGTAACATAAATTCATAAAATGTCAACATATTCGTGTTACCGTAACATGTTGGCATTTTAACTGTCAATAATATAATAATATATACGGCACAGCATCGGAACTATCTATGAATCTGCTTCTGTTTAAATTGTTTCTTCTCATTTAACAATAGCACCTCAAAAGAATCCTCAGGAATCTTCAGAATCTACCAAGCCACAGGAGACTAAACAAGATGCTAGACAAGAACCGGCCTCGAACCAAACCTCTACAGCCTCCACTCACCCTGCAAGAGGTGGGAAAGAGTCGAGGACAGAGAATCAGAAGAAAAGTGATACCAAGGGGGAGCCACCAGAGGGTCGTAAAATGAACCACCAGACACCCACTAAAACCCTATCAAATCAGAAAAGTACTTTGACTAAAAAGAGTCCAGAGAGAAACAGCGGTGAAAGCAGGTCAGGCCAACTAAAGAATGATGGGGGTACGCCTCTAAAGAACCAGGTGAGCTGAAATACTAGGGACCCATCAGGGGGAGTGGGTGGGTCCAACCAGCAGAAGAATGATGAGGGTATGCCTTTAAAGAACCAGTTTGCCAAAATACCAGGGACCCATTAGGGAGAGTGAGTGGGTTCAACAGTAAAATGATGAGGTATGCCTCTATTAAAAGGACCAAGTGATCTAGTAGACTGGGTTACCAATACCCATCAGTGGGAGTGGGTGGGGACAACATCTCTGAGAGATAGTGGGTGCATCCAACTATTTAACCGACTGAGTGGGGCATGCTAATGAAACTGCAGATTTGCCATTGAAACCACAATATGTTTTTCACATTTTTTTCTTGTACAGATTTCTACTGATATATCACAGTCTACTGAAATTCCAATCAGGCAGGTCGAAGCTCAACCAAGGCATGCACAGACCCCACCCAGACAGACAAACACTCCAAACAGGCAGTCGGGGACACCAACCAGACAGGTAGTGAAACAATCCAGACAGATGCAGACTCCAAACAGGCATGCGCCACAGGGACAGCCTCAGACTCCAACCAGAGAGGTGGTGACCCCACCCAGACATGTAGTGACCCCACCCAGGCAGGTGGTGACCCCACCCAGACAGATCCACACTCCACCTATGGGACAGTTTCAGACCCCACCCATGGGAGGACAGTTTCAGACCCCACCCAGACATGTCCCAAGTCCACATAGGCAGTTTGTTCCTTCACCTATGCAGCCTATGACTCCACCAAGTCCTATGATGCATCCATCACTGATGTCATTGTCTCCAATTCCCTATGGCGTAAGGTCACCAGGAACTGCTTCGCCAAGACACGCACCCCAGTCATTAATGTCACTTCCTCTACCGTACCCTGCTGGCTCCAGTATGTACCCCAGCAGTTCAGGTCCCCAGTTACCCAGGCCACTCCTTATGATGCCTTACCGACCCCCCATGTCGAACCAGGGACCATACATGGGACATCAAGCAATGCACATGGTAAGTTCATAGCAATCACTAATTAAAGGTGTTCTTTAGGGTCACAGCAGGAGAATTAGGACATCAGGTGTATGGACAGTATGAAGAAACATGCATACACAGAGCATATTACTTATCCAATGTCCAAATTTAATTCAGTTGGATTTATGTTGTAATTTTGACCATTGACCTCCAAATCAAGATCAACTTTGACTAAGGTTTATAGCGACGTTACCTCTGATGACACGATTACTAGCCAGTGGATCGACTAGGGCCAGATTTTAATAATTGCTCATGATACGACCTCTGAAGGCTCTGATGACCATTGACGTTAAACTTCCTGAAGAACGTGAATCTTATACTAATGACTGTGACCAGCATTGGTCAATTACATACAAAGGCCCTAAGAGTTGTAGCATTTTAAAAGAATTCACCTTTTGACCCATGGTGACCTTTGAAGGTCAAACGTTAATCACTTCTAAGGACCATCCCAGTTGACTGTGAAAGTTTGGTGAAGATTCACTGAGAATTGAGAACCCCAGAGCGCAAACAAAATATGAACAGACAGACAGAGCAAACAGATCAACATACTTGTTAAAATATTTTATTCATCAAGAAAAACACGGGCTAGATAGATGAGCTCAAGTTTCCTCTTCAGTCTATCTATTCCATTTTAACTAGAAACATCTTCTTGCTCATCCGTACATCTCTAATTATGCTGCAATTGTGATAAAACTAATTTTAGCAGTATTTTGAAATATCCTGTGTAAACTTAATATGGCTGCTCTGCATTATTTCCGTGTTCAATTCCATATACACAGACAATATATTGAAACATGCCTATTGCCATACTGATGAAATGATTTCAAAATTGGTTTGTGGTTCCTTGCTTACAACCTATGCATTCAACTTTGCATGTGTTTGTCTGTATGTGTTCATGTGTATGTGATGCTTACCTTGTATAAACGATATCTAGACAAGGGAATGATGAATCATTATGATACTTAGTGGGTGGATGCCCCATAAGGAGTAGATGAACCCTATTGTTTTGGGTGCTCATGAATAGTAATGAGGTTACAGGTTCAAATATCCAAATCTTATAATGCCAATAACTCGAATGCAATCGAAAATCACAATTTATTCAAATTTGATTGGAATTTGTTTGGTGATAGCTGGTACTTAATGATATTGTTCAAAATAGTTTGCATAAATGATAAATCAACAAGGTAATGATGGATGTTTGTCATACTTAGTGGGTGGATGATCTTTAGGAAATAGATGGACCCTATTGTTTTTGGTGCTCATGTGATGAATATTAATGAGGTCAAAGGTCAAAATCTTGAAATGCTCATATTATGTATCCAAAAGTCAGAATTGATTGATACTTTGTATGGAATTGTTGATTGAATCTAAGTGGGTACATGATATGTGTTTTATTTGATATTATCTATATTTATGAGTTGGGAGGGGCTTAACAGAATTCTGCATGGATCAATGTCACCAAGGTTTATGCTCCTTCAATAAAACAAAGTCCCAGAACTATTTCCAGAATAATGTCATCAATATGTTTTGGTGTGATCAAAATGTTCCTTCAAAACTCACTTCAAGAATCAAATTCAAAATGTGTATTTCCATAGTATACATGTTATTAATTGTGCGATTTTCCTTCCCTTTCAGAACAGAGACCCTATGAAACTCACTGAAGCATCAGCTGAACTTCAAAAGATGTTAGGAATGACCCCATCATCTTCACCCCAGTCAAATCCAGACATGCCAAAAGGACCATCGTGACATAGTGCTTATGTAGCTGTACATGAGAAATGTGAAGAATAAAAATAAATGACCATGTTCCATAAATCACTTATAGCCAAATCACACCGAAATGCTATAAACGTCTAGCTGTCCTCTACAAATCACACAGAGTTACATTGTAACATTGTGGCCATACTGATATTGTGTTATTTTATTGTTTTAATTGCCTGTGCACACTGAATATAAACCCACAGTGGTCCTTATGCATAGATGAGTGAAGTTCAAATTTCCCGCAAAAGGATTTTAACCTTTTTCAACTGTCCTTTTTTCTACAAATGAGACATGGTTATGTTTTATGTACTAAGCTATTACTTGCTGCCTATAATATCTGCATCACATCTGCATTGCTCACAAGTTTCCATTTGACCAATCAGGATTCAGATTTCCCAGATGGCATGGTCACAAAGGTTAACGTTGCCATCACAATGGGCACAAGCCCCACCCCCTTCCTATCCATTGCGTTTGACTCATTCAGCATGGTGGGCGTTCATTGGTTCATGCTTCATGGGCTTGTGGTGGTGTCATGTGAATGTGGCACCACAGTTAAGTGTTTTGGATTTACATTTCAAATTCAATGTGATTCACTGTATATGATTTGTTCAGGTCTACTGTTTCTCAGTGGTGTTGATTTTGGTTGTTTCAATGGGATACATTGAAATGGATTGATTCAGTGGAGCGGTTGTAACTCTTATCCAACCAATGAGAATGGTAAATGATTGTCGCAGGAAAAGGATGGTGTCGTTTATTTCAAGCATGCCTCGGTAGTGCCTAAACACAGACCGAAAGGAGGTTTGTCAAGCCGGTGATCTTCCACAATCAAGTGGACAGGGTTGCTTATGAAACTTTAGTGGCTTCCTAACCAAAAATGAAATGAAAGTACTGTTGTTCTTATGAGTCAAATAGACTAAAGACCAAGTTGCTTCCACTGCTCATGACCCAGGGGAAGGAAACTGGTCAGAGAAACATTGAATGTACCAGATTATTAGGGTGAATAATCATTCCATTCATTATGAGTGGTTCTTGTCTGTTCTGGTTCATTTTAATCCAGAACCAAATAAAGCACCGATCTAACATCCGGTCCATGAAGTATCAGTTTTCATCCATCCAGGCAGGATTTACAATCAATCATTCCTGCTTTTCAGAAAGTTTTTTTTGGCAAAAGATAAGATTCAGTTTAGAAAAGAACCATGAATCTGCCGTGGTAAATATTTTGAAATCAATAGAATTAATTTAGAATCAAAGTTGGACCTGGCACGTTTACAAAATGTGTTTTGCCATATGGCATATATGGCCCATGTGTTCTACATATGTCCCATGTGTTCTACATATGTCCCATGTGTTCCACATATGTCCCATGTGTTCTACATATGTCCCATGTGTTCTACATATGTCCCGTGTGTTCTACATACGTCCCGTGTGTTCTGCATACATCCCATGTGTTCTACTTATGTCCCATGTGTTCTATATATGTCCCATGTGTTCTGCATACATCCCATGTGTTCTACATATGTCCCATGTGTTCCACATATGTCCCAAATGTTCTACATATGTCCCATGTGTTCTACATATGTCCCATGTGTTCTACATATGTCCCATGTGTTCTGCATACATCCCGTGTGTTCTACATATGTCCCATGTGTTCTATATATGTCCCATGT
>JAODAF010646552.1:0-12915 GCA_027574765.1 Molpadia intermedia
TCCATTACCCCGTGTCTCCAGATTGTGATTGTACCCTAAGTCGAAAGTAAAATCGTGTTTACTCGCCTAAAGTGTAACAGTCACATACTACACATATGCTTTGACCTACAAACAATATATATATTAATCACGACTGTATGTTCCCTGTGTTATTAGGTGCAGCCAACATTACATAGGAGTATTTGGGCCCAAACCATATGGCATGCATTAAACAACACTTAGCGCGCTGATTTAGCGTACATTTGCATGTCAGTTTTATCGCCAAATTTAGTTAATTCACCCAAAAATAGGCAACCGATCCAAAATGCTAAACAAACTTGGAGGTAAGACTCTGCCTAGTCGCAAACGACCAGCATCGCATTAATAGACTCATGAACACAGTATTTGTGGATACATATAGCTTACAATGATTTTGATATGGCTCTTGCAATATAGTGACAACTATTAATAAACATGCTAAACAAGTTGCCTATATGTATAATCGATATAACGTATTTAATATATGATGAATTCGAGAACACATACAGTTTGCATGTTACCACGCAGGTTATCTACATTTAGAACTATGTAGCTAGGCCTATAGACATAGGTAACTTTTGGCTACGCACCAACATTAGGATAAAAGACATAATTGAAGACAATTTCTTTTTTCCATACTACTGGCATATACTTTCTGTAGTACAGTGTTGACATTCGGAGAATTTATTGATTACATATTGAAATTACTCCACGAATGTAGGTCTTAAAATGTATGGTTTACTGTATTAAACTTTTACTCCCTTCTCTGTCGCTCGAAATCTGAATAGTCATGATATGAAAATTTGCATGGAACTAATTGAATGCCCAGTTCATTGACAAGGGTACCTCAATATGGGTGACCATGTGACCGGCATTTTATTACCATATCAACTGTTGCTATGTCAAAGACAAAATAGTGTCAATAGACCACAAACAATCATCCTAATCATAATGGAAGGATGAGATAGCACGTAAATGCACATCGTTGACCTCAGAAAAAAATACTAGAAAAGCTCATCCCCAAAATGATGCGATTAGATATTTAGAAACCGTGTAGTGATTTAGGAACCGTGTTTATTTAGATCGTTGGGTGACTGTTAAGTGCCGAGATGGACCAAACCCTATTCTGAGGTGAAGTGATATACCATTCAACATCAATAGTTTTCATTCACCACATTACCACACCTGACCTTCGACTAGTACACGAAATACATAACCTCACTAGTTAAGTTTAATAAGGCATGCTGTATTGCTGTATTAAAATATCATATACAACATCATTTATATTCCATACAGCGTGAGCTACATGGCTTAAGTCTATTGTTAATGTTGATCGTCTCCCAGCTTGGTATCCGATGTAATGGGACTCCGGTTGAATAGTGGGTCTGGTATGAGCTGGTATGAGGCCGTGGTTTGGTTCACATTCATGTCCTTTCCTGTGATACTTATTATACTCTTTTATATGTAATCATGAATATTCATACGGACTGTTATTGCAAAAATAACGGATAGGCATCGACCAATCAGAATGCAGTATTTGGAATAACGGATAGCAAAGGGTTGTAGAATTCATGTTAAGTGTAGGGTATTGTAGCGTCAAGTAGAGGACAATATAAAAAACCTTCGTTTGTGTTTGTCAAAACAAATCCCGCCTACTCATAATTATCTTTATTTATTCATTATCAAGGTAATATCGTATATGTACTGATGTCCGTCGACCAGGAGTACTGTACTGCAGTGTACAGCTAGGCTGATTCGATCTCGTAACTTTAACTGAAATAATCGTTATATAGCTGGCGTTCACATCAAACGTTAATCACAAATGATATCATCAAAATACACCAGGTCTAACTAACATGTAGAAGGTCTGCGAATTATGATATAAAACAGTAATAATGATATACAAATCGACCACGATTTAGGCAATGTTAGTTAACATTATACACAAAGTAGCCTATTTGTTATGGCTACTAATCAAAATAGCAAGTTACCAACGTTGACGCTAGCATGCAGATCCATGTGTAGAACTGTGCAGAACCAGTCACAGTAAATCTTCCGTTCTAAAAAGGGCGGTATCTGTGAAATTTTGCATATTATGATTAATTGTCTACAATTGATAAATTAGTTATTCATTAATATTCATTAATTGAAAACAAATATTGGGATATAGTACGGTAAGTACGCTAAGGCTGTTTACTAACTTTAATTAGGCAAAGCTTAAAAATATTAAAAGGGCATATGTAGTAATGAAACACATTATCCCGCTCTAAGCGTAATGTAACAGTTATTAGGGTAAGTGTAGGCTTTCCAGTTAGAACCCATGTTGTCCTTACACATATACGTAGGACGTTATTATGTTTATGTATTCTACTTAGCTACATATTATGCGTTGAACATATATAAATATGTACAGTACATTCAAATTAAAATTGAATTTACAAGTCTGTCAGCAAACTTACTTCATCATTATGTTTCCAATCTAAATATTACACCACGGCATCAGTGGACACTCCTTGATACTTCAGTAATGTATTTACTGTAATAGTTTACTTAATATGGGAATAGTACATCTAACATCAGAATAGCGCTTGCAGCAATTTTAAGAGGCTGAAATATCTTGTTCCGAAACTTTTTTCCCTGGGCAGGCGTAATAGCCAGTAAATGCTTCTTAATCAACTTTAATGAACGTTAATACTGGTGTATTTAAATATCATTATGTAACATGTACGACCACAGGCGACATTTGTAAATAATATAATATATATGTTTTACAGTAGCGTCAACAGAAATTTGATCTGAAATAAAATATTTCACTACAAGTATAGTGTTTTGTTTGTGGAGTGAAATACTAACGGCTAAATCTAATGATATATGCTACTGAGGATTTGTGTAGTAAAATGAAAATTGTACCGATATAGTCAGTTGGAAAACAATCACCATTTTATGAGTACATAATCTTATTCAGAAATACACCAAACATGTCACGCTCGTGACATAGAGGTCACAACGCTGCTACCTGTCGATCCCTTTTCACGTAGTAATGTGCCATTTTCAATTAGTGTGCCTGTGTGCCTATTTATTTTGTTAACTTCAATACGGATAAAATAGTGTATTGTAGAGTAACATCAATTGTCGATACATGTCAAGTAAGGTAGAAGATAAAATAATATAAATATATTCAAAGCACTGAAGTCGGCATACTCCTGAATAAAACCTTTATAAAATTTTATATTATTTTCAATACATGATTTGGTTCAGTTTTAATTTCAGTTGAGCTAAGTTAGTGTATAACCTTTTAAAAATTTCAAGAAAAAGAAATATAAAATAGACCAATGCTAACTTTGAAGGGAGCGTAGCATCGTAGAATATATGACACGACGGTTAGATGATAAACCGGGAATCGGTTCACAACAATTACGTGCATTTTGAAAGCTAAATAACGTCTGTGTGCAGGTGTGGCATCCAGATGCTAGACGGTCATATTCCATCATTGTAAACGATGTATTGAATATGTTTGTCTAAAGATTACATTGAGCATAATGTAGTGTTAGAAATGTTTAAGGTTATTCATATTGATGGCGACAATACAGACAGAGGAGTCTTGCGACTTTATCGGTGCCATCAAGTAGTCAATACAACTTACCGGTATCGATACATAACTAGGCACGAAATACACTATTTTATAATATATTTATTTGGAAATGTCCGGCTGTGTGTTGACTGGCAAGAAATAAGTTTGTGGACCTAATTTAGTTCTATATTGTTGTCCCCACATATCGTTCTGCAACATTACCAATGTAGTGTAAGCATGTATATATTTACATTTGTTGATTAGAGAGCATCGCGTCCAAAAAACCTAATTATCATAACTTATATAGAGCGCAAGCAAACTTAAAACAATACAAAAAAAAATCGAGAATTCAAACAGTAGGCCTATCAATGTATTTAGTAGCACATTATATAAACCCATATAGACAGGCCATAATCCTCTCCATGATCAAATATTTGACTGCGTCATTGCCCATAACTCAGAGATTTCCATTAAAATCTCTTTTGCAAATTTGAGTGCATTTTTATTAACAATGGGACAAAGTTACATTAACTACAAAAGTTACCTTAATTAGTATGACAGTGATTTTATGAGATTATCGCTCCAACACCAAAAAACACATTAATATTAAAGCATGTTTAACTACCAAGTTAATTATCGATTTACGTTCCATGATAGAAGTGATACCTACGCCTTGGTATGAATCTCTGTTAAATTTAACTGTTAAATATGCGAATGATAGTAAATAGACGACCGTACATGAAACGTGTTCATGCAATTATCATTCGTATCAGTTTTTATTTGATAAAACATGTTTCTTCAGACTCGGACTTCATACATTCCCTCAAACTCACCGAAAAACCCCAAGCAGAATTCTAAAATAGAATGATAAGATTTTATAAAACGAGAATTCCCCAGTCGCGGAGTTCTTGATTACATTACCGGCCTAATAATGCCAATTGACTATCGTATTAACAGCCGTCGGTCATTGGATTAATAAATCTGTCCTCATATCCCACTTCCTGTTGGAATACCTCAAACATGGTGGCTTATAAACTGTAATTAATACAAAAAATATACTGTAAATTGTCGCCTTCACTATTTTGCAAGAAAAGTAGTCCTGAATACATCTTCACTACTCAGTTAGCAAGTCAGTGTCATTAAAATTAATCCCAAATTCTATTTATGGACTAAACTGCAATTACATTTGCTACTTCTACCTCAATATTTACGAAAACGGAAGCATGTTTGTCCCCAAAGTAACAAAAGTAATCCAAGTGATACTTACAAGTTCAATAACGGATAGGGACACAAGCCGTACAATTGCAGCGTTGCTTTTGCTTTGCAAATACTCCCTCTTTTAAATATGATTCTCGGCGACACAGCTTCTTCCATTATGTCATACATACACTACACGTGCATACATGCAGGTATAATTAACATAATTATATAATTCTCATAAATATATTTTGACCATATCAATCATGCATAGGTGTACGAAAGTTCAAACGTGTAAAAATAAGTAGTTTGAATTCGATATATTGCTCTCATCCCATAGGCAGTGTAAAAACGATCGCTGGTTAGGCCATGTGTGTTCTTTTTACGAGTTCTTGTGAATGATTCATTGGTACGGTGAAGCTTTTAAAGCATTAAGACCTCATTTGTATTGGATATGTCTTATAATGTAGTTATTTTATATTGTCAATCAAGATCCATTTCGTGAGTAGCCTATGTATTATGCATAGACTATATATATTCTATGGCGGATTATGAAATTAGGCAGCATATATATAAGTCCTTAATTTTGAATTGCTTTAGGCCCTCCATACCCGAAATGTGTACGGACCTAAAACATATATAAGTCTATATACGCCTATGTTTATGTCATTAAAATATAGCTTATGGAAGTGTATTCACAATATTCAATATAACATTCCAGATTGCAAGAATACCTTTGTCACCCTATCCTGACAAAATATTCGTCTCTACTGCTCTACCAAGATGACGTCACTTGATTGATTAAATTAATTTAAACATCTGCGTGCATGTCTCCCTGAACGGAATATATACAATACACTTTTTTCTACAAATAATATGTTATATTCCAAACATTCCACCGGAAAATAATATTAGAGTCAAACTTATACAACACTAAATAAGTTAATACATACACATACATACATGTAGAAACAGCCGAATATGTGACTGACAATTATTGATTACCAACAGAAGGAACATTTACATGTGTCTGAAGAATATACATTCAACCAGTGTAATATATCGTTCATAGCACTAGGATGTTTCAGATTTAAAATTGAAAACAAAATAGCTTGAATAAATTACTCGCGCTGAAACAAAGCGTTCTTTGCGGCTATTTTATCAAGATATAATATCATGAGTACGGTCTAAAGTGAACACATCAGCGTCCTCTATAGTATTGGTGTAACACACTAGCATAAAACCTACTTTGTTACACTCGTTATTGGTTGCGGAAAAGCGCGCATATCAAATATATTCAACCACCATCCAAGAAGTCTTTGACGGCATAGCTTATTAACGTGAACAAATCTACCTTCGTGCACTAGTTTTAGTGTTATCAATGACGACATGCGATCATTGACAAGGTGCCAATGTATACTTCTATCAGCCTACAGTACCTTGGAATAAACTGAGCGACTGAATTTCAGGAGTTGTTTAGAAACACTTTGGTTCTTCCATGCACTTGATTTAAACAGCGACTATTTATGCAATGCTTACAGATTGAACTGCAGCGGGTCAAACCATTTTACAATATATATTTATGTCCCGATCGTTTTTATCTTCTATTAGCCGATTGGAATTTGAGGCCCTGTTTTAAGCACATATGAACATTTGCATAACTGATTTTCTGGGTTGATGACAACTATATTGACTTCGTTTTTCCTAGGGCAATTTTGTAATGACTCTGTCCAGATGGAGCTTTGAATGAATACATCATATTAAGGATATTTGGTTGTTTCTGGAGCAGTATCCTTGCGGCTTGTTTGGCTAATTTAGATCCATGATGCAATTATGTCGCAAAGTTGTCACAAAAGACTTGATTAGCTATGACGAGTTATTATAGAAAGCATTCTTGATTTTTATTATAACCATCGATCTATCATCTACTTATTTCTCCGTCAACAACTTTGTCTCGTATTTTTTTATCAATTTGGATAAAACATGGACACCATGAGTGTTGAGTATTGGTAAATATGCAATAATCAACTATAGGCCAGATGGCGGTCATTTGGGGTCATTGTTTGAAAATGGCCAATCTGCCTCTGTCACAGACAAATATCACTAAAGTTATTGTTGAGTAGTGGTTTATTATGGTTGTTGACGAATTTCAGGTCAAATGTCATTTAGGGGGCATTCTCTGAAAAAAAGTGTCTTATAGATTCAAATTAATGAACATTTACCAACGTTGCTCATAAGAATGTCGTCTTTGGTGGATTTTGACCAACCTTGGACAGAATGATTGTATGGTCAAAATATATAGGTCATGGGTCACTTAGAGGTCATCTATATACCTTTCCATAACTCAGTACATAAAACATTCACCGTACAAATCATATGATAAAACCCAAAAAACATGCACAGATGAGTATTTGCATTTGATTTATGTGATTTGCAGTTTGTAGAAAGGAAAGACACGCATGTGTGCTTAAAATTGGCTTTTAGGCAAATGTTTAGAAGATCTTATACTCAGTTCGGATACTCCGCACGAAGACATCACATATGTTCATAACTTGTTGAATGTGTCTCGTTATCGTGTTTATAATTGTTCAATGTACTGTGCTTTAGATAAATCGAAATAATTTAGCCAAAACGTGGGATTCTGGTTTTGGTCAATAGTTTCACCAACACCAATATCATCACCAACAATAATGTCATCACCAAAATCTAGAGGGTTAAGTTTTCTTTAATTTCTCTGTCGTCAATGACAACTATATTGACTTTAAGCCCACTATGTGGTACACTCCTGGTGGTAAACCCAAACCTTGTTTATATAGCTGCACTGATTTTTTATTGCACACTCTGGCTTCACTCGCGTTATTCAATAAAGCTCAAGTATTAAAAACCGTACCATCTGTTTCTGTAAAGTTGACAAATTTGATTGCAAATGACCTCTTGTGGTACGTGCTATTGCATTTTCCTTTAGGCGTGTGGACCTCTGATATGAATGTCTTACCCACGTTGTCTCTGTAAATATTATTTACAGCCTGCGTAGCCTGCTGTACAATGTAAATCATATAAACAAATCTCGGCTCTACTCCACTTTAAAGTTTGAATCAACGCTTGCCTGCCATATATTGACAAAAGTCTATAAATATGTCACGGTGACAATGCATCCTGCCAAAAAATATAAAAAAAAAACTAATTATGAGCTTATAAATTGCACTAAATTTTGTTTGATAATAATAAGCTTTAACGTTTCCTAATTTAGGTAAAACTCTAATATTAATAGCAAGTGCATTTAATATCTAATATGTGCGACGGGGCTAAGTACTATATAACGTGGCCCAGTGCTGAACATATATAGAGAGAATAGCGCACTCAGATGGTGCCTCAATAAGATATCAAGGGTCAAGGATTACGTCGTGTATGTGTAGGATTGTAAAACAGGGTGAAAAGTGCAATTATTATAATTTATACACATATACGTACAAATTCTGTCGTACGGACGAATATGTAAGTTTTTACTGTTAGGAATTGCGACCAATTATCATACCGGATTACAAGGAGCGATCGCTTGTCATCTGCAACACTGTGGGACAGACCAACTTGTTTAGTTCGTTGATAGATATATATATATATATGATTTGCATAAAGGTCTTACTCAGTATAGGCTACATTAGTGAGTTTGCATAGAGAGTATTTAAGTTTTAGAAGGGCCATAAATTATGTAAACCAAGTAGCAATTGGAGGACTTTTGTTTATGTACATATACGGTATGTTGTTTATGCTCACAGTATGTTTTTTATTCATGGCTTTTGTTTCCATCAAACTTTTCCGCCGATTTGCGATATAAAGCACAGGCAAGTAATATAATTAATTTAATTTCATGACAACCGACTCTTAACAGCGACTTCTAATATTTCCTTTCAGGTAACTTCTCTTTAGTCTGCAACCCAAGGGTGCATTCGGCTTCATCTAGAATAGCAAAGATAAATCATATACTTTCCAATCACGTATTACGAAAGATTAAAACCTTATTCACCTGGACAGCTGAGAAATCTAATCCAATTCAAACAAAGCAAACAGTAGCTTCAATTTCATCATCTTTTATAACGTTTAAATACTAGCGGGGCAAGCTAAAGGCAAATTGTAGCAAGTTTGGGAAATAAGTGGTACTTTAGCTGACGGTATACCTCTAAAAGACTTTTTACCTGGCCGAGTAAAACCTTGTTGACTTTAAGGAAACCGCTCTTAGCAAATTAAGCAAAGCAATATCAAACTTAGAAAGGTATGAATTTTTCTTGATGACTTGGTGTCAGCTTTGCCTGATCTGATATGGCATTGGTATGTTTATAACCCCTTTGAAGATCCCTTTAGTTCCAAAGGATGGGAGGGAGGAGAAATAAAACCAATATCATTTTAGAACGCATCGTAAATCTTCTCAACTAAATTACACACAATAACATATTAGATAGGAAGGCAAATTTAATATTTAATTCATGGTATATTTAATTTCAAGTATTGATATAATAAATATTTATTTTAGAAATCCTGGATACCTTTCACTCCGTTATAATCGTATGTGTTTACTATATATTACCATATTAACTACAGCTAACCTGAGAAATAATTAAGAACATTTATATGTTGTTACTTAATCAAATGAGACAACAAACGCAATACGTGACGTACAAGAATCAATCTCTCGTCCTATTTACTTGTATGTCTTGAGTTTATTTGTGTAAATTGACTCAGGGCAGTGGCTATTTCATCTATTGTACTTAAAATAAAGTACATTGTAGAAAACGATAGCTTAAAAATAAACATTTCTCGTGGCTTTGTTTAGATGAAACTATGATCTATGTTTTTTTATAAGCCTCTCTTTGGGAAATAAACCCTTACGTATTTCTTATTTGTAGAAATTGTCATGAGTGGTTTATTTAGAAATGATGATCATGTTATCGATCACAACATTGGAAACTAAATTTATTTATCTTCAAACACACTGTGTTGACAGATAAATAAATAAAATACATTTATTACGTTCTTTGGTTTGATACATACTCATGCATTGTTTTGTCATTTAAAATGTATTCATCATTCTAAAACGATCCAAGTAATAAACATTGATGGTTTGAAATGCGCATAATCGAACTTGGTGGGGTCTGGCCCCTTGGGTCTGGGTGGGAATTTATTGCAAGCTGAGATAGCCGTCAAAATACGGGTATGCGATTGAGTTCCTATCACTTTTAACTTCGAAAATTGATGCACTTATTTATATTATTTATTTATAGGCTATATATGAACGTGCATTATTAACATCCGGACATTTTGGTTGAAATGCTTGTATTCTGGCAAAACTGATCATGTTTACCCAAGCTCACCACCCCACGTTTATAAAAAGAATGACTGACCAATTTGTCTAATTTATGTAACTTTAGTAGTTTAATATGAAGTCCATATATCTCGAATATTCCTTAACTTTTAGTGAATTTGTGTTATGTTAATCACTCTCCATCGTTTGTATAGAAATATATTCAGCTTGTACATTATTACAACATACCGTAATGTACATAAAGTATATTTATAATCTATAATGCTAATAATAATATTATAATCCTCGTTGAGAGCCAATGAGATAATTATATAATTTGTATTGATTATAGAGATGTGACTGCTTATTGTATCATGATAGGTTCATGAGACCTTTCTTCATGTCCTTCATCCTGTTTACATACATTTGGACCATACCTTTTATACGTTATAGTCGATCTAGGTAATTCACATTTATATATATATTAAACAATTCTAGCCACACTAGATAATTAAGAAATACCTGGTAATTTGGAAGTAACAATACATTCTTGTATTAAAAGAATTTTAGGATGTTTTTTATAATATTTAATAGAACGGTAGCTTATTTTATTGTAATCACAGTTGCGTTGTTCTGTGTGTTATTATAATAAACGTGCACGCGTTGGTAGTTTACCATGACTGTAAATCAGTCTATGTCTACATTTATTTGATGATGGTCGCTCAAGTTCACCACAAGGGACGAATGTTAATATACAGGAATTAACCCTTAATTCGTGCGATCAATGTTCCCTCAAGCGACATGAAACCCTATCATCAAACAGTTGTATTGCGACATTATTCACTGTTGGCGTCGGGATATTTCTATGAGATTAGCTGTAAGCACAATTCGTTCTACATTCAAGAAAGGAGTCAATGTGATTGTATGTAATTAAAGGGTCAAGTTGCAACGACTTAACCAGAATCCTCATACACAGTATTGACAGTTCAATGGGAAATTGAGGATTTTCGTGTAAGTCGAATTTGGTGCACCACTTAAACGAGACAGCAAGCACATCCGGTGACGCCAACTTAACTTTGTGTTAAAGTGGAAGTCTACGTTGAATTGGCAAAACGTTCAAAGATGGTGTTACGTGATCGTGTTTGCATTCGTTTTGTCGCAATTAACCAGGTATGCAAATAAATACATAATACAGTAGTCTTACCATGCGAGTAATCACGGAATCTATGCAACTTTTGACGGCGCGATATGTTCAAAGCTGGGCCAGCTCTTGCATGTTTTCCATTCGTTAGTTTCTTTTTACATTTACAGATAATAATTTACAGTTACATTTACATTATAGATACATATAAATAACATGCATAAATAGCTTATGAAGAATTTCAAGTTGACGTGGATTGATAACTAGCCTGAGGGTGATTTTTGTCAATATTTAAGTCAATATTTTAGTATTTCCTAGCCATTGAATAAAGGTAATGTTTTATAGCATTGCCTTGTTACCAGTCTATTATAAATAACATATACCAGTCAAAACGCTTCACTATTTGTAAATGGTTTGGAACTATAATGCATTTTATATCTATTCTTTGTCTTGCTTGTTTAATAAGTATAACGAATTTATCATGCAAGTAAAGTGTATAACTGCATAATGAGTAAATATTTAAAACAAAACCCAAATAAACATTTCCTTGTCATATAAATGTTACTTAGGTGATATTTGACATTTCCCCTCTATTTTAATGAAAGTTTCTCTGTTTCTCCATACATGTGTATTGCCAGTCATGAAAGTACCATTTAACTGGCAAAATTTATAGGATATGGTTGTATCGCAATTCCAGATTGATACTTTTCAGATGTATTTATTTTTTGTTTACTGCACCATTATTATCCACATATCCACATATCCCAAATATTGTAGTAACATTTTCTGAAATCATGATGCATATCATCTTAATGTATTTGTTGTTTATTCATTCGTCCAGTAGCATACATTTCTTTAAATTGTATGCTTTGACTAAATTCATTATAAGTTCATTTTATTTGTATTATATTATTACTTCCACAGTTTCATTCACTAACCCATAATGTCATAAACTAGAAGTTTTCTTCTTCCTGACCATAACTATGATATAATTATGCTAGTTCTTAATTCAAGAATGAATATATCACCTGTTTTTATCCGTGATGCCATTCAACAGCATCACCAATGCACATATTCTGTATATTATGATATCGACGATGATCATGAACATTGGTATTTGTCATTCTTTTAACTTTCACTTCAAGCCCAACTCTAATATCTTTCTTTTTTTCAATTGGCATCGAGACCCTACATACAGTGTGCAATGTATGTCTTTGAAATTTTCATTGGACATATCGTTTACAAGCTATTAAAGTATACAATTGTTGGTATTTATATAATGTTTTTTTTAAATATTTTTCAATAGCAATTGAAATATTCTTACAGTATATCACATATACATACATTTTTCATTGTACATATCAATTACAAACACTACATGTCATAGTAATACTATTGGCTCCCATCATCGTCGTGGATTTAATCGTGCAATATGACGTCACCGTTTGCATTGTTTATTGGTACAATAACTAACCCGAACCACCGGCGAGGCGGAAATATTTCGTTAATGAGTCCCCAAATCAGCATCCAATCACGAAGCCGCAATAGCTAATATGTGCAGACTTATGGGAGAGTTTTCCTGAGCGACTACAAAGATGGTCTGATATCAGTACGGTCCAATTGGTCCATTCATATATATATATATATATATATATATATATATATATACAATGAAAGGAATTGATTTATTTG
>JAODAF010646663.1:0-12914 GCA_027574765.1 Molpadia intermedia
GTATTGTACCAATGGTAACTGTGAACGTCCCATGCAAATCCAACGTTTAAACAATTAAGGAGATAGGACCAAAAATGTGATTTTATTTAATTTGACCCTTGATCTTGAGAGTCCGAGTCTGCGAGACACTAAGTTAGTTCATGGGGCAACTACCCATTAAGTTTGAAGTTTGAATCGGATAAGCGGTTTAGCCTGAGGAGTTCGCGACGCAAAATTTGCAAAAAAATCGCATAATTTTAGGCTAAAAAAGGGTTTTTGACCTCTGACCTCGTGACCTTTAGGCCTATATGCAAATTAATATAAAAATTGTTAGAATATATTTGCACCAATGGTGCCTGTGAAAATTCCATGAAAATCCAAGTTTTACACAAGGAGATATGATCAAAAATGTGATTTCACTTAACTTGACCTTTGACCTTGAGAGTCTGCGAGACCCTAAGTTAGGTCATGGGGTAACTATCCACCAAGTTTGAAGATAAGCGGTTTAGGGGGAGTTCGCGACGCAAATTTTTATCCCAAATACATACACACACATAGACTCACAAAATTTCGCATCGGTCATCCATGGGTATCTCACCATGGGCTACCCCTTGTGACCGGACAAATTATGATGCAACAGTTGCTATGGTAACTGGTGAGGTCAAAATACTATAGTGTGTATTTATGGGGTGATGAGATAAAAAGGTGTTTCAGGAAGAATTGTTATTGCAGTTTCAAGTCAGATATTTCAGTAGACCTCAGTAGATATTCGACCACTTAAGGATGTTCCAAATTAATTTTCAAATCACCGAATTCCTTACTTTTTTCCAGATCTAGCGTTTTTCCGAATTTCACGTTGGCATCACTGATGGTAACCTTCGTTGTTACTTGCTACCTCGTTCAGCCAGATAGTAAACATGATTTTTACGGGTTTGCTATGCAAGGCGGCGATTAAATTTATTAACCCTTTGCAAACCAGAATTTTGAGACCGACTAAACGCTATCTGACGGAGAACGTTCATGACGGTTGGCGTATTATGTTTTTCGGATCGGACAAGTTTTCTTTACAACATCTGAAATTACTTCATGAAACGTGAGATCACTATTAAAACAACATAGGCCTATGTCGTAGTACTGTAGTAGTAGTAGTTGCGCGAATTTACTAGAATGACAAGGACATATTGCTCCGCAATACAAGTACATGTACATGTAGGCTAGGTCCCCATGGCCTACAGATATAGTATGTGCCTAAGGCTGTACTTGATTGATAGTAGGATATATAAGAACTTCCATACCAATACTACATCTGCTACTAGATTAACAGTAGACCTACATGTACAGTAGGCTAATGAACTGGTTGTACTGTAGAACTGTATTCAAGTAAGTACAGAAGTTCACTAAAACAGCCTAGCCTAAGGCAATTATTAAATATTATATACCCATTAAACTAAAGTTTAAACATGACTGCATATTCCGTGGCCTCCTTAGCACAGTCACTAGTCACCTATTCTTAAGTGGGGCATGTGGTTAGCCTTTGATTAGGTTTGCTTTGCTTTGATGAAGACATGGCATGTACCTGAAAATACTGTATTTAAGCTACTGCACTGTAGCCTAGGGGTATTTACGACAAACCTGTAGTTTGTGACTAACTTCGGTTCACATTTGAACAATCCATCAATGTGGAGCAAAATCACCAGTCTGCTGTAATGCATTCAAAGGAAGACGTTAAATAAATCAGAAGTATTCCACTCATTTTGTTATTTTGATATTTGAAATAGAAGGTATATATTGTATGTAGGGTTTCTAGAAATAACTGCATGGTTACTTTACAAGTAGAGACTGACATAACAAGAACTACTGTACTCTACCCACTGGAGTCTTGTGTTCAACTGAATTTATTTCTCTCAATGTGCACTGACCCAGTGTTGCCAGCGGGTATTTTCAAAATTCCCAAGATTATGCACCAAATATTCCCAAGGTCGAATATTACACATCAAACTGCATTTCTGGGGGCCTACATGTAATCCAAAAAGTGTACAGTATTGCACCTAGCTGCATGTGATCTTTACAAAACAAGAAAATTTTGAAATGCACAGGTCTACGAAATGCAGCACGACATGACCAGAATACTGAGAATAGTCAAATAATTTGGGCTTAAAATAGAGGGCAGTAAAATGTTAGTCATTACGGCTATGACCGTACGGGGGTGTCTGATTCCTGGCTGTGCAGACATAAATTGGCTTGAATGGGACTTGAAGAGAATTCCCAAGGTTTTCAGACCAATTCTCAAGTGCCCAAGACAAGTAGCAAATTCCCAAGATCTTGGGGAAATCCCAAGCTCTGGCAATGCTGCACTCACCAACCATCCATATAAATCCTTAATTGTAATCCTTCAGTACTGTATATCACAATAATACAGATGCTACACATCACATACTGTACTACATATAGAATGCCTGTTGTACTTATCAACTCTAGTGGCACCGATCCATCCCTGCCATACATAAATGACAATCCTGACTGTCTGGTTTTGATTTTGGAGTTGTGGTGTCTTATATGTCATATGGAAAAGTCATTACAAACATGCATGTCATAATACACAACCTCCCCAAATTTGTACACTCAATTGTCACATGGAAAATATGACAGGGCCCTAAATGGTGATCTTTCATTAATTTTGTTTTTATTTTATTCAGGCAAAGGACAGACTTCTTGATCAGCAAGCTTGAAGTTGTTTCATCAAAGCCTAAGGTACACCGTAGGCCTACATGTACATGATTATGCATACAGTATATTTTCAAACTGACCAGAAATTCCCCCCAAATATCATATGTTATTTATAGTGTCAGTTACTTTTCCCAAAGTAATTTAGATTTTAATGTAGGATTGCATTTATACTGAACTGATGTTAACTGAGGAAGTTATCCTTTAAATTAATAATCAATCAATTTTTACCAAAGGTACAGTATGGTGCCAGGTGCCATACAGTATAAAACTTCATTTGTCAGGATAGAGTGTTTTTTATACTGGTTGACATTAATTGACCTTTATTTTAAGTACAATGTATCTACTATACTGTTATCAATCAACCAAGCCAATAAGACCTTTAAAGAAATGATCTCAAATTATCTGCAACCCAAATACAGCACTACAGTAGTATCCATGCCACAATGGTTATTTGGTCATGTATGCTACCCGGATTGTTGAATTTCCTAGATATCAAATTTACTGCCTTACCAAAAGCTCTTAATTTTTCTTGCATGCTCTACAAGTCAAAAAGTGTTATAAATGAGCCTTCCTTTATGTACACATGCAGTAAGAATAACAAGTAGTTTATTTCCTAAAACCATGTTGATATTTTCTTATGTTGATGGAGGGCACTTTTTGTTCTTTCTCCTGTTGTAGAATGCCACTAAATGCAAGGTCTGAGGGTGAAGGGTCCAGTGAGGAGTTTTGCTATATACTGGTTTGACACTTCACGCTTTTATAATTAGCCAGCTACAGTAGATCACTTTCCACTCCCAACTAGTGAACTTTTCGTCAAATGTAACGTTTATCAGTTAATTTGTGTCTTCCTGTTCCTCTCACAAGTTTACCAGAAGAAGAGGCCATAAGAGACTACATGTTTCACCTGTTGTTGAATACTGTCAAAGCCAAAGTATCCCTCTTCATTACTGGCCAACTGCTATTCCTTCTGGTTTTGATCTTGGAGTGGTGGTGTCTTTTGGTCATATGATACCTCTGAGGGTGATAGAGTCCTTTCCCTTGTAAGTATTGTTTACATAACTAACACCCATGTATTATTCATTGAGTTGATAAAAGTTAAGCGATGTCTCATGTGCCATTTTTTTTTATTAATGGTATCGCAACACAGAGGGAATATCGGGCCTGATCCAACCCTCCCCCACTCTGCAAGCTTACGAACAGATTATTGAAAAGCAATTAGCCTAGCTATAAACATTACCGATTTTCCTTGTGTATACGGTATAATGAGGTGTAATATGCCACCCTGGTGCTCCCCTACCACCTTCAAAGAGCTTTCTTGCCACAGGTGGCAGAAGGCTTTAACTGTCCCTATACTGACTTGACAGCTGCTTTTGATGGTGGAGAGCAGTGGGCACACAGGTCTTTGTTGGTTCATGTGGAGCTTACAATAGAATAAGGAATTGCTTGACGTGCGCGGCCAAACAATGGGAAAAACATTGCTAAAGGCATGTGGTCAAACAATGGGGAATAGAAAAGGCTAAATCCAAAACCTAGTCTGCTGTAGCAGCCTGTGATTAAAATGCGAGTCCACTACAAAACTAAGTAGTAGTCTGGGTTTTCACCTATGTTGACAGGGAAATGTCCAGCAATCGCTATGACACCATGTCACCATCAACAGCCTATTTCAAGATTCATGGCTGCCATCGATACAGTTAATTTGCTCTTGAAACTAATACTGGAAGGGTGTTCAGTAATTTTGTTATTAAGAATACAACATTCTGCGCCTTTAGGTGTAATCCTTGGACCTTGTAACAAATCTCATTCGGGAGAATTATTAAATTAAAATTTATGCTAATTTTAGTTTAAAAATGCACATGGGATTAATGACATCATCATTTATTAATATTTTATGTTTATTGCATATAATCATCCTATAAAAGCTTTACAATGAACACACTTTGGTGTTAAGCTACTCTACATTTCAATTACACAAGTCACATGACATAGCATACATGTACTGTACACAACCTATCTACATCTGCTTTTGCTAGGTCATATTAAGTTATTAACAACCCACCCACTAAACTACGTTTCTCAGAACAAGTTCTTGGGTTTGGGGTTTCCACATAATAGTCCTATATGTTGCCTGTCCCTGGATTAATCTTGTACATCAGTGCCCTGATATTAGTACATGAAGGAGGTCCTCATACCATTAGAATGCTTGCTGGTCATGAGCTGTTTAGAAATTTAGGTATTGTACTATTTTTGGTAACACTCACCCAGAATGGGGACAGATCTGTTCATTTTCAACCATCCCACTGCAAAAAGCTCATGCTACTAGACTAGTGCATGAGTTGCCTGCATTAGATATCAATAATAGGAATCAAATGCATATTTTGTATATGTCTAGAGCTGTGTAGTTATGTCATTGAATCTCTTGATTTTTTTAATTTTTCCTCTAGGGGTGTTTTAAATGTCCATCCTAGTTTATTACCGAGGTGGAGAGGTGCCGCTCCAATACCTCATACATTACTAGCTGGGGACAAACTTACCGGGGTGACTATTATGAGAATCAAACCAGAGAGGTAAGAAGGACATCTGCCTGACTGTTTACTGAAGCACGATGCATGCTTCTGTAGCTGTAGCATACATCTTGCTTGGGGGCCATTCAAGAATATCGTTTCATATTGTTCAGTTTGCATAATTTCTACATAATGGAAAATTTCTTAAATCATACAGCAATGTCTTAAATTAGTACAAGGGTCAGGCAAGACCATCTCTTCAACACTTAATACTGGATATTTTCCCCTTAGTGGAAAATGATATGCTAAAATAATATTCCTTTTACCTGGAATCGATCTACCTCATAATAGAATATAAATTAATATTTTATTAGAATTTTCTAATATCATGAAATAATATCTTTATCATTGGATGAAAAGACTAATTGAACTGACAAAAATAAGTTTTCATTGTCTATTGTCATGATGCTGTGATTCCACTTATAATGGTGAAGCTCAGACCTCACTAGATCAAAGAGACCGGTGAGGTGCCCGAGGTGATGCTTTACTACCCTTAATAGATTCCAAGGGATTGTACATCCAGCTGAGCCTCCTGGGGATAATAAATCTAGGTTTAAGGGAATACAAGCTTATTGATAACATTGGGGACTAGATTACTTGACATTAAATAAAGTCAATGTCAATAAAGCTATTTATTATCTAGTGTTGTTTCAGTAATAAAATGGCATGCCCCTGGGCTATTTATTTACATGTAGGATGCTTCTACAATGTTACTGATTTTTAAGGGGGCCATCCTGGTATGGTAGTGTGATCAGTTGATTGTGCCTTGAGCATTTATGTTGAAACCTCATAGGATAAGATTGATGGACTAAACTAATACCTTTTGGTCTGCCTGTCCAAGACACAAAGCCTCTATATGAGCATGGCACAGTTGTTCATAAGTTGCCAATTTAAAAAAAATCATGCAATTTCCCCATTATGATTTGTTAAATGTGACTATTTTATAGAGGTTCACACAGTAATCACCTGTCCATTTAATCATGGCTATAAAGCAGCTACACAATGTGTTCATGTGCTAATAATGTAGGTGTGATATACTTGTTAATGCTCTAGTGTTGCCCCTACAATGAAAGAAGTTTTTGATAAATTTATTATTTGTTCTTTTGACCTCTTGACAGATTTGATGTTGGACCAATCATCCTTCAGGAAGACATTCAAGTACCAGAGGGAGCCACAACACAATCTCTAACAGATCTACTGTCCATTAAAGGGGGTGGCATGGTAAGTAATTCCTGTGATGTCAGAGTTTGACTGGATTTGTTAGTTGGCTGGCCAGGAATTGGCCATTTAATCACCAGAAACATATGACATTCTAGTGTTTTGCCTTCATTGTGGATTTAGTTATTTCATTTTTTAGTTAATTTCATATGCAATGGCACCTTGCTCTTATGGACAAAGGAAAGAATTTTTGAATATTGGGGGAAATTTGTACAAGGAGGACTTAAACCCGCACCTGCCGCCCCATGCGCAACTGCCTCTTCCATTAAAGCAGAGTCGTTTGGCGACTCTTGAGTTGCGGCAGGTTCTACACGTAGTTGTTGTGTGTCTTTCGCAGGTAAGTTAGGTAGCTTGCTTTGTTTTGAGCAAGATTTTAAAATCTTATAGCTTCTATGTTTTGTACTTCATGAGTCCTTATACTATTCTGACATGATAACAAATCATAATCCAACTACTTGCTGTGGTGCTCGCATATCAGACTGTTTCTGATAGTGTGGCTGATGGTTTACACAAATAGCTTAAATTTAATATATCATTTTCAATTTTCCTTAATCTCCTTCTTGATAAATGTAACTGTATAGAGGTTTTGCAATGACACTCACTTGCCTATCAGGCATTTAGACACACTCTGCATGTCATACTTACTGGAACATGCAGCTAGAAACCGATCTGTATATTTATTGCGCACATCACTTCTGCTGCCTTAAAAAGCTTGCCATATTTACCTTACTGAAATTTGCACTGATAAAGAACTACTAATCACAATTAATTTGAGACTAGCCTTGAGGGTTTATGTGATATATTTATTGTTTTATCTTAAAGCTTCTGAGGGTACTTGAAACTCTTGAAACAAGTCTGAAGACAGAAAAGCCGCAGACTAATAACGGTATCACAAAAGGTAAGATAGGGCTTCACATAAGGCTAAAAAGAATTAGCTTCAAGCAGAGCAGAAAATACTATTGGGTTTATGGCCATCAGTTATTCCTGGACTCATCCATGGTCTATTGTTTATTTGAAGCCCACTTGTTGCCCACTAAGCTCTATTAAACCAAGCCAAGTGCCCAAACAGCCCATATAAATCCAGATGTAGGCCATGTTAAAGCCCAATTGGGCCCTATATGAACCCACATAAAATACAATTAAGGCTCATTTCAAACACAGGTGGGGACTATAGTTAGTCATTTTGTGGCCCATGTGGGAACATAGTGACATGCAACTAGTGAGCTAATTGGGGCCCGAGTGGACTCGATAGAAGAAACTGAATGGGCCTCCTATGGGCATGCTATCAATCTTGAGCAGGGGCTTCTTGGTTGAGTCCTAATTTGGATTGGTAATATTTCTCCATGAAAGAGTATTTGTTCTGCCATTCTCACCATATTTGTGTCTGTATCTTCCAATTATTAGCTCCAAAATTGCAAGCATCTCAGGGTCTAATTAACTGGAATATGTCCGCCATTGAAATTGACCGTCTGTTCAGAGCAGTCACTGGTCAGGTAAGTTTATTTCTGATCATTCAACTGTTTTTCAAAGCTATTATGCTTAAATATGCTTTCCTGTCAACTGTTCCAACCATTTCCAACTATGGAATATAAACGAATAAACCTTTTATTCCAGGATATGTGCCTAATAATATCATAATACAATATATTATATTCATGCTATCATGCTATATAGTCATGCTATCCTCCAATACTGTAAATTTCCACATTTTGAAACTATCAGAACATCCAAGTAACTTATTTATATTTCTTTAGATACCAATCAAAGCTTCTTGGAAGGGAAACGAATTTCGTCTTTTTGAAATGGTAACATTACCTGAAAATAACAAGATTGTACAAGGTAATATATACATTACTGAGGAAATTTGAAAGTATCCCTTGCAACTACAGTGGCTATGAATAGATATTTTTCAATTTCAACTTTTCCATATCAATATTTCAACTTGAACTGAGATATTGACATTATCGTTTCAAGATTTGGGCTTTTCAAAATCGAAAATGTAGAAACATTGAAATCTCAAAATATGGAAATTTGGAAATCTTGAAACAAAACTAAACCTCAATACCAAAGATTTGTAACCTTGAATGGAACATCAGAACAATAAAAAGTCAACTTAAACCCATAGAGATGCCAAGTATCCAGCTTTCGGAAGAAGTATAGTTTTTGGAGAATTGTTAACAAGCAAACTATGTTAACCTATTTAAGATTTTTGTAAGCCTTCGGGAATGTTCTGCTTATTTATTGTGATTGCTTGTCATCTCGGCACACATTACAAATGATTAATGACCCAAGTTTAATCAAATGAGAGAGATGTTTTCTAGAGAGTTCCTGATCTTCAAAGCTCTATGTCACATAATTTATTGAAATATGGCAAACAACATTCAATAGCCAAGAAATTGTCATGTTGCCTCTTGACAATGATATATTAATTATTAAGCTTAATTTTGTCCCTAATGGCACCTCATATATTCTAGAAAGCAGTGTCAGTTTCTGACTCTCTGACTGGTGGGACCAAGCAAAGTTTTATCATTAAAGCATAATATATAAAATTAGTCATGACTACTTCAGGGATACTAAAGTGTTCTGCACTAGAAGGATCATTACGATTTTCAGGCATGATGTTTAGCCTAACACTTTATGTATATGGTAAATATTTAGCCTAATTAAACTTTGTAAGCTTTGCAATGGAGGATATGTTTTTTGTTGTGATTGCTTGGTCTTTCTGCTCAATATGGCCTCCCCTCGTGTCTCCGGGTAGAAAACATGTTGGTCAAAGACTGGGGGAGAGAAGGAGCATGGGGATTCACTTATTTCAGACAGGAATTTTAAGTGGCATACCCTTGTACCAATGATTATATGTCTGCTTCCTGTCTTCTGACTGAAAGCTGTAGAGAATTGGAGATGAAATCTCCAAGTTAACTTTATATGAAAAATATTTTAAGAATAAAGATGTAGATCTTTCTTTTTCAAAACAAATTTTCAAGAATTTTATCTCCTTAAATTATTCATGAATTTTAATCATGCTACCTATGTTTTGATTGATGGATTGTTGGAAGGTTGTGATACTTGATATGTTTGATGGTTATTGGTAGTAGATGTTCCCTGTTGTTTTCTTGTTATGCATACATCAAAAATGGGTTGGATTTATTGACAAATTCTTCAAAATATCAATATCTTTATAACTGTAAGCTTCATTGAATTGTTTCATATTGGTGTCTAGTGATGGAAACATTGTGTACATTTATAAATAACCTCACATAGCTATATATTCAGACATATTTCCTTCATTGAATCAGAATCATCTGCACCCCATTCCCAGGAGAAAATTCCCATTGAATCCCATTAAATCCCATTACAAATTTTAATGGGACCCAACAGGATTTAATGGGATCCCATTGCTGATAATGGGAATTAATGGGATTTTTTAATAGGACCTATTGGGATGCAATATGTTCCCATTCATTCAATGGGAATTTATGGATCCCGTTCAATGGGAATATATGGGATCCAGTCCAATGGAATCCCATTGAATGGGACTCAATGGGATCCCATTGGCAATTTCCATATTGGGTCCCATTGAATGGGACTCAATGGGATCCCATTCAATGGGACCTAATTGGAATTTTCTCCTGGGTTGCATTCTGGTTATTTATTTTGTTGTAGATTGTTTATCTTGATTCTATCACAGGGCTAACAGACCCCGATGCAGGGCTTGGCTCCATGAAGTACCACAAACCATCAGAATCTCTGCAAATCAGGTGTCAGGTAAGGCATACACTCAATAGGCAGCCGGCGGGCCAAATCCGGCTCATGAAATAATTTTATCCGGCCCACAAAAACATTCTGGGCAGAAAAAAGTTACAGTACAATTCTCTTATCGCCGATCGGGGAAAAAATTAAACTTCCGATGGATGAAGCTCAGCTGAGATAAGTTTTTTTTGTTTTGTGAATATCAACCTCGGTATTACAAAGTGGATATTGCTAAAACTTATCTGATGCCTTCTGCTTTCGACATAAACAAAGTTCGGCACGGCATGATAGTTGTACTTGGAATATACATTTTCTGGTTTTTTTTTTCTTCTGCAGGATTGTTGGGTAGGTTTCAAGTCTGTTGGGTTTGGTAACAAGAAGAACATGACAGCGAAGGAGTTTTTCAATGGATTCCTGTCCAGCAGACGGGCGGGGAAGCAGATCGTGCTAGGCCATGGAACAGAAATCACATAACCAAACGTTTATGGTTGTGAGACTCAGCAGTTTAACTACAACAAGGTTCCAGGATGAACTAGTTGCAGATCCCTGTGAATGATCCATTCATCGTGACTGTTTCAGGGGTGATAGACAAATTCTCATTACTTGATTTGTTGGTTTAAGTGATTCTTAAGGTGAACATATATTTATATTTCTATATTTCTGGATTATAATTCAACATGTCTATGCCCAAGTTTACCAGCTCACATAGATGATTGGGACCCATTGGGCTCCCACTTTGGCCCTGTGGGATTTGGTTGTGATGACCACACCACCCTCATGGGTTCCAAATGGGTTTACTTATAGGCCAGTTAGTTCCTATCAGCTCATGGATGGTCCAATTTTGGCCCACATGGTCAGCCCACTGTTAGCCTGACCTTGTGTAAGGCCAACTAGGGCCTAGGTGGACTAGCTGGCAGGCATGGTGATGACCCCTGGGTTTCAAACCCTCCACACTTCTGAGAAGGAGATTAAAGACTGGGGGTACATTCGCACAATGTACATCTCATGAGAATGAACAACTGTGATGATGATCCTGGTAACACCATGACTCTGCAAATAAGTCGCTGCAAGGTTCCAGGAAGACCCTTGCTGAATCCGGTGTATGTGCCATCATGGCTGTTTTCACTGGTGACAGACACATTCTCATTGGTATGCTGGTTTACATGTAAGTAGGGTCCCTGTAAAGGGACAATCCTTGATTAATTTCAACATGTCTATACTAAACAGTATCAGCTTGATTATTGATATTACTGCATTGTACCCAGATGGGTCCCAATTGTACCCTAAGTGGAACTGCCTGTGATTGCCCACACGACTCATGGGTCTCAGATGGGTTTACATGGGTTTTAATTGGGACACAGCTAGTCTTGGTTAAATTGCTGTGTGGATTCTGAAATGGGTAGACTGAAGGTGGATTGCATGTGGTCTAACCAGTTCCTATCAGCCCATAGATATGCCAATTGGGGTCCACTGCTAGCCCAGTCCCTGCATATTGTGCATTCCCACTAGATGGGTTTGCAGGCAGGGGCAGTGATGAACAAGACGTGGCTTCCAACTCTCCTGACCTATCAAAAACTGTACAAAGATTTACACAAATGTCCATGTAATGATAATCTACAACAATGATGGTTACTTTAATTACATACATGTACCAACCTCGTTATCATCTGAAAACAAAATTAAATTCACATAAGACCAAGTAGGAAATTGTAATGCTATTTTCTGCACTTCTTATATGTTGACATGAATTTTAAAAGATGCCAAAGGATTGACGGAATATGTCATGGCTGTAATTTTATAAGTTTCTTCCTACGTGCAACATTTGAACTGGACAGAATACTCTCATTTGTATCATTCTAATGTAGTACAATCTTATCAACATTTTTGAGACCGTGAATGCATATACCTCTCTGTATCAATGCTTGTTGATTGATTGATTTGATTGTGGGGCTTTAGAAGTCATTTTGTTCTTGATCAATAATATGAAGTAATATTATATGGGACTTATGGCTGCTGCTCATACTATAGCAACCCCAACCACAGCTCAGAATATTTGGTTGTGATATTCTTTTCATAACCTGCTATGTTTAGACTGTAGTAATAAGCAATGTATTAATTGATGAATAATAAACATAGATACATACTGGTACATCTTTTTGTTCATATTCATCTCCATGGCAACCACAAATTGGCATATGTGGATGTCACATTAAGGAAGCATTGAAACACTTTTCACCAGGTATATCAAGGGTAGTAAATTAGCAATACATTAATGATGGGTTAAATAATGATGGAAATCCCTTATGAAAATGTATTGCAGTAAAATATAAAACCATGGCCAAGTTGATGATGAAGGTGGTGGCTATGAAGATATTCAGTTTAATGCTAGTCTTTTTCAAGACTATTATACTCTCAGATTGTAACTGGACCACAGATTTTAATCATTTCATAAAATTTGAGGCTGCAACGGTCATAATCTGAATGCTACATAGTGTTATTTATAGATTAGTGGGTTATCACTATATATAGTACATCAATAGAGTCCTCAGATTTTGGACCACCAGTTTAGAGAATACAAGTAAATCAGAACAAAATATAATCGTCTTGACCAAGACCATATTGTCATGCAGGAGGTCTGTGCTTTCAACCAGTGGCATAACTAGACATTTCAATCGGGGG
>JAODAF010646774.1:0-12913 GCA_027574765.1 Molpadia intermedia
ACCCACAGGTGGTTTCGACTTTGAAAAGTTACCAGCAGCTAGATGTTTAGAGTTCCTTTTCATACTACTTTCTCTTTTGTTATTTATTGTGGCCATTATTTTCTTAGGTTTCAATTTTGCAAACCAGTATCAATATGTTTGGATTTGGGATTCCTTGTCAGATAACTTTCTCTTTGTTCCTTATTTTGTTCCTTATTTTTCTTTACATTTATTTTCTTAGCCATTGATAGGTTTTGGCATATTATAAACCTGCAGTGAAGTTTAGCTTTTCAGTTTTACAACAGAGTTTAAAAGAGTATAACAAACTATAAATTAAATATGTGGCGACAACAAACGACTTGGAAATGTCTGATTTTCCTTTCAATGATGGCGGTAAGTTTAATATCTTCTTTAATTGTTTTTATTTACAGCAACTGATATAATCTTTTTGAGCTATAGACATATTTAAAGCAGTTTTGATAGCGAAATATAGTTTAAGATTCCTATATAGAATATTCCTACATATTCAGCAAAATTTGATGTGAATCAATAGTGCATGTTCTTAATTTTTTTATTCAAATTTAAAATTCTCTAAAACATCTATCCGTCAACAGTAGGTCATATTGACAGAACTGTTGGAAAGATTATAATTGTCCTATGAACCTGACATTTAACCCGCCCAATGGATAATGTGCTCGGACTTACTATCTTGGTGTGGCCGACGCGGAAAAGAACTGAGGAAGAGGGCTTACACCCGAGGAATTTGGCAGTATGATTATGAAGTTTGATCATATATTCTTTGCGCGAGCGGCGCATATTTTTATGTATAAAATTAATGTTTAAATTTGCGGCATAGTTGTTTCGATACAATGTAATTCATGCGTATACTAGATCTTTACTAGATACATATGCTAAGTTTACATTAGGTTATTTTTGCGATTTTATCTCAAACTGAAAGTTATAAATATATATATATATATATATATATGTTTTATAACGTATTAATTCAAATGTAATGTGGAAGAAGATATGTTAAATATGGAAGATACATATTATGAAAGAAATTAAAGTTGAACATAATTATAATACTTTGATTGAGGGCCCAAATTGATATATGATATTGTTTTTTTTTCCTTAATAAAGCAAGAATATATTGCTGGGTCCTGCTCTCCAAAAACTGCGCAATCTACACTAGCTGTTTATATAATAGTTACTCCTGTGATAAAGAATGCATGCTGCATGCTACAAATCATCTATTAAAGACTTAAGTCACCGTAGTCCACGCGGTACGACCATGGGACGGTTGTTGGTTTGGATTTGAAATTTGGTTCCACGTTGCGCATACATATCATTGAATTGAAGCTGTGTGTAATACTTAAACAGGATAACAATATATTGTGATCTTTTAACTTGTATATAATGTTTTTGAAATTGTAACGTGTATTTAGTGTACATACACACAAACAGTACACCTTAAAACATAAAGCGGATGGAAAATTGACGTTTCGGCCACCGCAGTGCATGTGCGCATTGAATTGACCGTACATCTTTCATTGTAGTTTTGACGACAGGTCATACATAGTGTTGTTGCTCTACACTCCATAAAAGGTGTTGTTTGAAACTCATTTGTCAAGTATGCATATTTAAATCTTCCCAAAAAATCGCAACACAATTTAATCAACAAAAAATTAAGATTTTCAAAATGCACCTTATTGACTGCTATTTATGTTTATTTCAGACTAATATGCATGGGACCCTGACGCAATGTAAGTATTGGATACGTGTTTATATGTTCAAATCAAATCTGATAGTTAATTATTGAGTGAAAACTTTATAAAAAATTGAAACTTACTGAATAGTGTATTACCTATTTTCTATAATTATTTAAAAGCATGCAATAGTTCAATATTGAATTACTAAAAAAATCACGAATGCATAAAACAGTTGCGATAGTACTTCTAAGTAGGAAGATAAATTCATCGAGGCGCTGTATTCGTAACTGTAGATCCACTCATATATTTATGATTATGCTTATATATGACAAATAACGTTTAATATTGTACTTCATTTTCATTCTACAAAGATTTCTTCACCCGAACTGAAAATATATTGTAATTCACAACCGTAGTTAACGGTAATGAAGTATGTGTAGTATATATGTGTTCATCTTTAAGGATATTTTATAAAACTATACATTTAATGTAGAACCAGTAGGTAATTCCATTATTTGTTTTAGACAAGAGAATACAGCCTAAAATAGTCATAGTTAACATTCGGCGCTTAATCCCGAAGTACTGAAAACAAATATTAGGCTATGATGTACATAACTACATATACCGGTACTTAATAATAATATAATTGTTAAGTAAAACAAGTTGAGTGGAATAGGTTAAATAGTTTTGTCCGAGTCTTTCGGTAATTTAAAACAATCACATGGTCTACCTAATAGTCGGAAGTAGGGAATGCAAAGTTAACTATGTATTTTAATATGGGAAAACACGTGGGCTATTATTGTCGTTATTGAATTGTAGCTCCAGAAGACTTGGACTGCACGTTTGACAATAACAACATCTGTAGCTGGTTACAAGATACGGGTGACGACACAAACTGGATAGTATCACGTGGTCAAACTGCCAGCAGCGGGACAGGACCCACCGGTGACCATACTACGGGATATGGTATGTGGATATACAGACCGATCTTATAATACATTAAATACCAACGGACACGTAGATAATTGAGTCGTATATAACAATATTCTACAATGTTAATTAAGTATACCAAAATATTTTAGCATTTATAGCTAACTAATTACGATACGAATTAATTGATGACGTCCAAAAATAAATTAAGCCATAACGCATATGAATAATTAGCTAGATAACTGAACAAAATTTCTATTTTATGTTAGTTGTTTCTATACGGTGTACATATGACTGTATTCGAAGGAATCTTTGGTTTTGAATGATAGGTGGATACGCAGTCGAGTCGATAGTATGCCTTCAAATTAGTTATATACACAATGCTTCTTCACTACGTATACCTGTCTAGGTCTAACGCTAGCCACTTATCCCATTAAAACTTTAGACCCAGGCTAATTCGTAGCCCATGTACTTCACATAAAACCCCGACCGATTCTAGCTATAGGCCTATTCTTACGCCATTACTTTTTTTGTCTTCTACACTCTACAGACTTTTTGAATATTTACAGCTCTGACAATACATATATTCATTTCACTTTAGTTAATGTTACATTATTATAATGCTTATCATTGATCATAAAGTTGATCATTGGTCAGCTTCTTGAAGGAAGGATTTGTAAAAAAAATCCAGTATCTTGTTCCCTGTACCTAGGACACATAGGGCAGTCTTAATGTATTGAACATCAATGTATGCATTGTTTTGTAAGTAAAGATACTCTTTTCAAAGCTAATATTAACTGGCAGATGATGTAAAAAGTATATGGTATAATTATGTTTGTAACATGTATACTATACATACAAGTAAAGCAAACATTGGTCGAGTTGCAGCTTTTGTTTAAATAATGCAAATAACCAGAAACAAATGCAATAAAGTGAATCTGCAATACTTTATGCACACACAAACAAGGCATACAATGAACTAGTTAATGTAATAGCTGTATAAATATTATATAAGTACATGGGGATGACATGTAAGACAATGATAACTTGAAACATTATTGCATTTAACAACATTTTACCGCCAATTATATCTTTCCAGGATACTATATATATATGGAAGCGTCATCTATCTCGACTTACGACAACGCTGGTCTGTATATCGTAAACTTTCCCACTCAATACAGCTACTGTATGACGTTTTATTACCATATGTATGGAAGGGATATCAACGAATTGAATGTGTACACGCACGATGGAACAACTTCAAATCTGCTTTGGAGAAGACAGGGAAATCATGGAGATCGATGGTTACAGGCCAATATTTTGATCACGAGCTCTGGTGGAAAGGTTAATTGATCTTATATTCGTTTTTGTTTAACGTTTTCGTGACGTTGTTTCCTAGAACAGTACGTGTATTTCAATATATAGTAAACATTGCAACTTCCAATTACCTGTACGGGTTACATACAAATCATGGTAATCACTAGGCATATTCAAACGTATTCAAACTAAAATGGTTGAGAGGGAATTAGAGATAACCTCATGTTTTATTTGACTTGTGAAGCTGTCATTAAATGTTTTGTTTTTTTTCTATCGTGTATATATTGATGTTGTCTGTTTGCTTTGAGTGATAAATAAGATTTAAACACGATGTCTGAATTTTGGAACTTGGTCAAATATTCCTGGTTAGGGATTTCTTAATACAGAGTACAAAACGTCTCTATCAATGCAATCGACGGGTCATGTATACCTGGGTACATTAATTGATTGTGTACCATTTTCAGTATATGCCAAATAATATAGGAAGTATACAAATAATAATATTGATCTTTAAATAAAGTATACCGTACTACGGTGGCCCATGGTAAAAACAAAAATCTCACTTAGTCGGAACTCGGAATTCCGACTTAGTAACTCGGAATTCCGACTTAGTATCTCGGAATTTCGACTTAGTATCTCGGAATTCCGATATAGTATCTCGAAATTCCGACATAGCTCTATATGAATCGATGTGTTCTCATTTCGTTCAGTCGTTACGTTGGCGGTAGTGATGTACGGTAATAATGGAACGGGTATAGAAGGCCACACGGAACAAATGTCCTACATTATATATGCGTATTAAATCGAATATATACACGCATTAAATCGAATTTATACGCGCATTAATTCAAATATATACACGTATATATTTTTAGCCAATTAGAAGTCTGATTTATATGGATGTATTAATCGAATTTATACACGTATTAAACCGAATATGTCACGTATTAAATCGAATATAAACACGCATTAAATCGAAATTGTATCAAATCAGACTGGTTCCCTCAACATTTCGATGAGAAAATAATGAGCTTCATCAGGAGTTGGGGCTTTCAAACAATTGCCTGAGTAGCATCTTTTTGAATTTAGATTTAGCAAGTAAAGCTTTTATATCGACGCCCATTTGTAGGCGATGATTGGATGTTGTGGAAACAGATGAGGAAGTTCCGACAGTTGTTCACAATATGCTGACAGTGCTTTATTAAAGTTTCTGGTTTTAATGGGCGGCGTGTAGGTATTTTAAATACTAGGAGTGGCTCAGTCATTTTTGCGTTATTATATTTCGCCCTTTGAAGTGACTAGGGGAGTTTCTGTCCAGGTATTAGAAGGTCTCCGTTGGTTTAGTATAGATTTCAGTATCTAGGTTGGTCGTTCTCAAAAGTTTTGTCCTTTATAGATGTTAAGATCTAGGTACGTAACTTCGAAATCGAAGACCTCCATAGTGAACTTTAAGAATGGGTGAAGCTGATTGATCTGAGCCAATCTATGCGTTAAATTACATGAACTTCCTGTGTATAGTAATGTTATGGGTATGATTAGCGATGCCCTACCAATTTTTTTGTATGTGACGTGATAAATCCTATTTAGCGTTCCATAGCATGTACGTGGTGGGCGGAGCCTCAGCTATTGCTGAACATCTACCTTATTAACACAAAACAAACTGTCTTCCTCTCTCCCGTCTTTCAGGTAAGATGACGTTTAAATCCCTTTCAGGTGAACATAAAAGTATTACCATATTGTTGATTAAGTATTTGTCGTTGTTATGAAGTATTTTATCTTGACGGATGGTCCAAATTTGATATAGAAATGTTCGGATCCATATTCGTTATTAACCGGACCGTCAAGTTGGATTTACGATATGTTACATGGGCCTATGCACAACATTACGTTGGCTCACTGTCCGTTACAGTTCGATAAGCAACTGTTGGAACAAAATCACAATTTATTCTCGTTCTATCAATATGAAAATGATTGGTTAACATGATTTCATTAATCTTGATATATTATGTTTATCAGAATGTCATGGATGTGACATTTTCGTTAAGTTTGTTGTACGTAAATGTGATAAATTGCTCGGTAGCCTAGTGTTATAAATAGGCTACGACGTGTGCACATGAGTCGTTTGATCAGAACGGTTGTTAGGAATGACGTCATCGCATGGAAACAGAGTAGGGGGATTCCCCGATATGTCATCACCAGATTAGGGGATTTCCCGGAATAGGCCAAACGGCGGTGTGATCTCATTGAAAGTAATGTTTCTATCCATTCAGATTGATTATCTTGTTATCTACCTGGTTTATTGGAAATGTCTGAATAGGAAAATAACTGATTGCTTTGTTTTAGGGCCAATTCAGTGTATTATAGTGAAAGCATGCCTATTGTGAGTGCCATGAATAATCTTATTGAGATGCCTTATCCAAACCATATCTATGTATATGAGATGTAGTAAACCATGTCAAACTGTTGTACTACATGCTAATGTATTGTACTGAGCGATTGCTGAACATCTACCTTATTAACACAAAACAAACTGTCTTCCTCTCTCCCGTCTTTCAGGTGGGTTGGTGTGATTGATGCCTGGGTCTTAACAATTTGGCGACCCTGCCAGGACTAAACTAACAGCTGGAAAGGCTAGACCAGGACATCATGTCGATTGGCCAGAGCACCTCGGTTGAGGGTACCACCGAAAGTGAGAGGATGAGTGAAAGTATAAAGATGTATGAACAGAAACTGAAAGACTTGGAAACCGAATTTGAAAGACGCTTGGGTGAACTGAGGGTGACCGCGTCGACACCGGAGAGGGCGGTTCACCCATCCACAGACCATGTAGGCTTACCATACAGAAAAGAATTCAAAATACAGGGACAGATAGGGGATCCAGGGCAGCGAGAAAAGCTGTCATTCATGTCTCTTATTCATCAGATTGAAAGTGGGGTCAAGAGGGGGTACCCAGAGAAGGAAATTGTAGAGGCTGTGGTACGAGCGGTAACCCCTGGGTCACAGCTGAGAGGCTATCTGGAGGGACGAGATGATTTAGACCTCCCAATCACAAGACGGTTACTGAGGGCGCACTTCCAGGAACTAGGAGCTACCGAACTCTACCAGGAACTATGTGGGGTATCACAGGGTAGAAACGAGACTGCCCAGAATTTTGTACTCCGGGCCCTGGCGTTGAAACAGAGAATCCTCTTTGCATCGAAAGAAGTGGATGCCAGATTCAAATACGATGCAACCCTGGTCGAATCGATGTTTAAACACTCCGTATCAACTGGATTGTCCAATGCTGAAGTGAGACAGGAGGTGAAGAGTGCTTTCTCTTGCAACCAATGCAGTGAAGAAGACCTCCTGGAGAGGGTAAACCAGGCATCGTATTCCGAGGCAGAGAGGGCAAGGAAGATACAGATAAAGAAGTCTGTTACAGCATCAGTTGAGGCGACAGAGAGAGACCAACAAAAACCGGAAGTGGTAAAAGAAAAGAGCCCAAACTTGTACGAAGAGGTACAACTACTGAAAATGCAAGTGGCAGAGATACACAAGGCCATAACAGCCGGTGGAAAGTCCAAAACATTTCAGAGACCTCGGGGATGTCAGGAATGTCAACGTAATGGTGTGGGTGACAGTTGCCGCCACTGTTATAAATGTGGCAAGACTGGTCATCTATCCAGGGGCTGCTTGACAGGCAAGCAACAGGGAAACGCCAACAGGTCTCCTCTAGGGGACGAGAAGGGACCTCGGGCGATGTCCATGCATTAAATGTGAATGGGCTTGAATGTCCCGACCTGTATCAAAAGGGTACTACGAATAACAATTGGTCTCTTAAGAAGGAGAAGATTGTCAACCTAGTGGGTGAAAGGTGTGTCGTACATGGAACCCTTAATGGAATTTTTAGTGAACTGCTGTGGGATACGGGTTCTGCTGTGTCACTTATCTCGGACAGTTGGGTTAAATATCACCTTCCACATGCTGAATTAAGACCAGTTGAAGAACTCCTAGATGGGCAACATCTTGATTTAAAGGCTGCAAATGAGATTGACATGCCATACCTTGGTTGGATCCTGGTGGACCTATGCATTGGAGACAAAAGTCTTGGGGTTCCAACATTGGTTTACCCTGGGGATATGATGTCACCATTGATTGGGTACAATGTCATTGAACATCTCATCAGGGACTGTCAGACGAGTTCGAAGATAAGTACCCTTGTGAGAGCAATTCCAGGGAAGAAGAAACAGGAGGTGGAAGCCTTGGTAAACTTAATCGGGGCCAACACGGACGATGCCACTGTAGAAGTGCGGACTCCAAACCTGTATACGGTGATTCCACCCAGGGAATGGATGGATGTGGAATTCACGACAAAACGTCAGTGGACTCATCAGGGAGCAGAAAGGGAAACAGATGGTGTATTTGTACCAATGCTTGTATCCTCCGTACCAGAGGGGCTGCTCTTTCCAGAGATGGTGGTCAACATTCCACATAACCGTCGTGTTATGCTATCTGTTTTCAACTCGACGAATCATGACATACAGTTGCCAAGACGAACAGTTATTGGAAACATTGAACCATTCCGATACATTGGGAAGATGACTGACGGCAGGTATGTGGACGAGACCACTCTACATGCAGGATGTATGTCTTCAGATGTGAACACAATGGATAACTCTGCATCTTATAGTAATATGACCAGTCAGGTAGAACAGTCAAGTGAGAATGAGAGCAAGAAATGTCCAGAAGTTGACTTAACAAATCTTACACCATTGCAACAAGAAGCTGCAAGGAAGATGCTGGAGGAGGAAGGTGGAGCGTTTTCCCAGAATTCCATGGACATGGGGAATTGTCCAGACTTAAAGATGAAAATTAACTTGCACGATCCAGAACCAGTCCAAAAGAACTACACAAGTATCCCTCGTCCACTTTTCAAAGAAGTTAAAGAGTACCTGGAAGACCTTATGGCGAGGGACTGGATAACAAAGTCGAAGTCAAACTACTCCTCACCGGTTGTCTGCGTCAGAAAGCGGGATGGGTCGTTACGCCTATGTGTCGATTACAGGGGGCTAAACCGAAAAACCGTCGACGATCGTCAACCCATCCCCAGAATTCAGGATATCCTTGATGGCCTGAAAGGTAGTTCCTGGTTTAGCACCCTCGATCAAGGACGTGCGTATCACCAGGGATACATCGATCCAGAGAGCCGACCCCTTACAGCATTTGTGACTCCGTGGGGCCTTCATGAATGGAAAAGGATACCGTTCGGACTAAAGAATGCTCCAGCCGAGTTTCAAAGATACATGGAAGGCTGCCTCGATGGTTTGAATAACAACATATGTTTTGTCTATCTTGATGATGTGCTAGTCCATGGCAGCACCTTTAAAGAACATCTTGAGAATCTGAAGAAAGTATTGGCTAGATTACAACAGCATGGGATAAAGTTAAAGGCCAGTAAATGCAACCTGTTCCAGAGAGAAGTAAGGTACTTGGGTAGACTAGTCACCGAGGAAGGACATAAGTTGGACCCGGCAGATCTCGAGCCAGTCCTGTTGCTCAAAACGAAGAAACCATCAACAGTGGGAGAATTGAGGAAAATGCTGGGATTTATTGGCTACTACAGGAGCTACATTCAAAATTTCTCAGCAATTGCCAGTCCTCTGTTTAAATTGTTGCAGAAAGAGAAAGGTTCCGTATCAAAATCCAAACAAAGGAATCAAAAGAAGAGCAGTCACCTACCCAACTCTAATCAGAAGATTATGTGGACTGAGGAACATCAGACAATTTTGGAGGGTCTGATTGACCGACTGACGAAACAACCAATCATGGCATTCCCAGACTTCTCAAAGCCTTATATTCTCCACACTGATGCGTCGTTAATGGGGCTTGGAGCTGTCCTTTACCAGGAACAGGAGGGGAGACTGAGGGTAATTGCATACGCCTCCCGGACCCTCAGTGCTCCAGAGAAAAACTACCACTCGACAAAACTGGAGTTTCTTGCTCTTAAATGGACGGTGACGGAGCGCTTTAGAGACTACTTGGCATATGCAAAACACTTTGTAATATACACAGATAACAACCCGCTCACTTACGTCATGACGACAGCACGTCTTAATGCAACGGGTCAAAGATGGGTTTCAGACCTTGCCTCATTCAGGTTTGATATCAAGTATCGACCAGGGAACAGGAATCAAGATGCCGATATGTTGTCAAGGGTGCCCCTAGAGACTGACATCAATGAATATATCAAGAAGTGCACTGCAGAAGTTCCAGGGTGTGCTCTTCAGACTATTTCGGAGTGTGTGACTGCAAAGGCAAAAGGGACAATTGTATATGCAGACTCACTCACGACTGATATAAACGTGTGTAATGATATTGACTTTACAAATGACAACGAAGTGAGTCCCATTGACTTGAAGGAACTACAAGCAGCACAGGCCAATGACCCAGTAATCGGCAAAGTTCTCGAGTACATGGAAAAAGGGACAAGGCCTACCTACAAAGAAAGGAAAGCCGAAGATCCAGGTGTGAAAGCACTACTGAATAAATGGGGAGACCTCATTGTTACTCCGGAAGGTTTATTAAAGAGGGTAACAGCAAACCGAGAACAGCTGATCCTGCCATCGAAGTATAAACCTATGGTACTGAAACAGCTCCACAATGAGATGTGTCATGTGGGCGTAGAGCGGACACTTGACCTGATGAGAGAAAGATTCTATTGGACCCACATGGCCAGAGAAGTTGAGTTCTATGTGAGGAATCAGTGCCAATGCATCAAGCAAAAGAAACCAGCAAGACATGTGAAAAGTCCACTAGTGCCAATTGTGACAAAGGAACCATTCGAATTGGTGTCTATTGATTATCTACATTTGGAGAAAAGTAAGGGGGGATATGAATACATACTGGTCGTGGTGGATCATTTCACCAGATTTGCCCAAGCTTACCCGACGAAGAGAAAGACTGCACTAGCAGCAGCTGATCACCTATTTAACGACTTCTTCCTGAAGTTTGGATTTCCCAAAAAGTTGCATCACGACCAGGGAAGAGAATTCGAAAATCATTTGTTTTCCAGGCTACAGAATCTCAGTGGAGTGAGGCACTCCAGAACGACCCCGTATCACCCCCAGGGGAACGGCCAAGTAGAACGGCTGAACCGTACACTACTCAACATGTTGCGGTCAATGACTGAACAACAACGGTTCAACTGGAAGGACTCCTTGCGTAAATGTGTGCATGCTTACAACTGCACAAAGAGTGAAGGGACAGGTTACTCGCCATTCTTCTTAATGTTTGGGAGAACACCAAGATTACCCATAGATATTGCCTTTGGCTTGAAGGGAGTTGAGGCTACCGGAAGGCAAGACGAGGCAACTGGAGACCAGAAAGGGATTTATGCGGAACAATGGCGAAACAAAATGAAAGAAGCCTATGAAATTGCAGCCCAACATGCAAAGAAACAATCCGAGGGAGCCAAACAGAGAGCAGACAAGAAGGGACACAGCGTTGCCTTGCATCCTGGTGACAGAGTTCTTGTAAAGAATCTTGCTCGAGTTGAAGGACCCGGAAAGCTTCGTCCTTTTTGGGAGGACCAGGTTTATGTTGTAACCAAACAGTTACCAGACATCCCTGTGTATGAAGTCCACCCAGAGGATAACCATGGACGTACTCGAGTGTTGCACAGAAACCTTCTTCTACCGTGCGATGCTATCCTACCTGCAGAGAATGTTCCAAAGCCTAAGAGAAAGAAGCCTCCGTCCGTCTTAAAGCAAAGTAATTACATGGCCGAGGAGGACACAGATGACTCGAGTGACGATGAACGGGTGCTGGATGGGCGGTTGGGTTATCCCTTTCAGAGAGGAGCCCATGAAGGTGTTCAGAGGAGGAACCTCCATCAGGGTAGTGGGTTTGAGGTTGATGGGGGAGGGGATCAGATGGAAATTCCCAATCAAAGTTATTCAGAAGGGGAACAAGAATTTTGTGAAACCCCCAATCAAACAGATCAAAAGAGACCACAAAGAAATAGGCAGGGAAAAAGAGTTTTAACTTATGATCATTTGGGAGATCCCACTTGGGTCAGACAGGAACCCCATGCTAACTATTTGTATCAGCATATACAGCCAGGTGAATGCACAAAACTTAACCATTTGTGGGACATGAATTACAGTTTCTCAAATTTTGATCCAATATTGCAAGCGGTTGGTTATACTTCCAACAGGTCACGGCCCTACTATAGTTTTTCAACGCGACCTGACATAGCTTGAACAATCTGCAGACTTTAGGGTTTTAAACTATTTAATGTTTTAACTGTTTTAAACTATTTAATGTTGTAACTGGTTTAAACTATTTAATGTTTTAACTAGTTTATTTGCAAAGGAATGAAGGGCTTCAGAATATATGCAGATGTGTTTTAGAACATTGCATTGATGGTGAAGTATGCAGTAGTCAGCTTATTTTTTTGGATGGGCACAAGGAAATTAGTCAAATGGTATGCCATGTTTTGTTGACTAAGTGGTCATTTTAATTCGACAATAGTTTTGGGTAATATGCGCAGTATTCAAATTATTTGTCTTCGGCCTTCTATGAATGTATATACATATTCTGATATTCCAGATAAAGTATAATTCAGTGGTAATTTGCCGCAAAGAAGGTCCAAAGTAAACTTGGTGTATTCACGTAAAAGTTAGGTGCCAAAGGATGTCCAGTAGAGAGGTGACTAGTAGTTCATATTTCTAGCTTGTAATTAGCAAGACTTACGAAAGTGAGAACAGGAAAGATTGTATTTCATTACCTTTTATTAACCATTTGTTTCTTTTTACAGCAAATTACCATTTCTTATGTGTACATGTTTACATGTCGGGGACGACATCCCTGAAGGAGGGGAGAGTGTTATGGGTATGATTAGCGATGCCCTACCAATTTTTTGTATGTGACGTGATAAATCCTATTTAGCGTTCCATAGCATGTACGTGGTGGGCGGAGCCTCAGCTATTGCT
>JAODAF010646885.1:298-12913 GCA_027574765.1 Molpadia intermedia
TTGTGTGATTGTCTTCGGTGTGGCGGGGGGGGGGAGTTGGAGCCTGGGACCTCAAGATGACAATTACATTTCAGATATGTGTTAGAAAGTATTTATACTTGATATAATATGTTATGTATAGTTTTTATTGTCGCTTATTTTTTTTCTTGTCTATTAGTGTTGCAGATGGAAGTTTTATTGAGTTTCTGTTAGCTGGTAATTATTCTATTCTCTTCTCAGATGCTGAAGGGCCCGTCGGTTTGCAGCTTCCTGACCAATGGCTCTGGGATATTATCGATGAATTCATTTATCAGGTTACTCTTTAGTTCTTCTATTGATTTTAATCAGTCCACCTTTCTCATGCTATAAAACTACTCTCCATCCACTGAGGTACTAGAGCCTGTTACTAAATCCACACATTATGGTAACTAGATTCATGGAGAAAGGCGATATATTTTAAAAGTGATAAACATATTTTGATTAGAGTTACCTATTTCCAAAGGTTGTTTCAGTGATTAACTAGTTGTGTCCAGAGAATCTTTGATGCTTGAAGCATTTTACCACGTTTAACAGTTTGTCACATCAAGTTCAGAATCGATAGGCTTTGTTACATAGCAAGGACACATGCAATTAAAATTAGGCTCATAATCATCTGTCCAGTTGTTCAAACAGAAAACCCATAATACCATAAATTCCTAGATGAACAATCCAAATTTACGAGCATATTTGAAAGCTTCAAATTGTTTTTCACAGTTTCAATTGTCATCAACAATTGATACATAATGAGTGGGTAGGCCTAACCTAAAATTCTTAATTAACATCTCATAGCACCGTAACCACTACTGGGCACTCATGCATTCTGGTTTAATTTATATTTCCTTGAATATCTCTTATAATTATAAGGATAACTAGTGGAAACTTTTAAGGTTGATTGCTGTAGAAATAGTGTGGTTAAAAAGTGGTCCAGTTTTTGAATTATTTTCTGGATTCTTGAGTATTTTGAAAGAGCGCCATCATTTTGCTAATACATGTCGATAAAGGCTATTACTGTGGAACTAATGTACATATCTAATGTTACAGAGTAGATACTGTATTTTGTAGATTCTTGATACCAGCATATTCTATAAAGTTGTAGGTTGGGGCCATTATAAAGTGCACTAAAGGAAGACATTTTGCAGCTAAGCCATGGTGGTTGATTAGTAGATACCACCCAAACTAACAGCATACATTAGGGAAGGCTATACTTAAATCCTGGTATTAGAATATTTACATCTGTGAGATTTGAAAACATGCCACCAATAACAACTTTGGGTATAGGCTGTAGCTTTCTGTAGAGTCCAAATACTAAGTTGCATATCATATGTAAAATATTAAAACCTTTTGATAATCAATCCAAATTTGATGAGTTGATTGGTGGGCTATTGTGAGTTACCTTAGCCCTCCCTTGACTTGACCAGTCGATGAAGGAGTGCAGAAGACTTCCTACGGATGCTGCCATTGGACCATGCTATCACATGATCAACAGCCTATGGATGCTGCCATTGGACCATGCTATCACATGATCAACAGCCTATGAATGCTGCAATTGGACCATGCTATCACATGATCAACAGCCTATGAATGCTGCAATTGGACCATGCTATCACATGATCAATAGCCTATGGATGCTGCAATTGGACCATGCTATCACATGATCAACAGCTTATGAATGCTGCAATTGGACCATGCTATCACATGATCAACAGCCTACTGTATGGATGCTGCCATTGGACCATGCTATGATCAAACAGCCTATGAATGCTGCCATTGGACCATGCTATCACATGATCAACGGCCTATGAAGGATGCAATTGGACCATGCAATTTTCTGGCCTACCGTCGATTCAGTATTGCACCCTCAAAACTGCTTTGAAGGGTTAATAATTGATAATCTGAATGGCATTTAAAACTTTTTATAACATGAATTTGCATGTTGTCAAACTTTTAAATCTTTGAAGATATGTTCATTACTTGAATGGGTTTAGTTATATCTTGTTCTCTAAATAAAGAAATCAAAGTCATTGATGTGTTAAGATTTGTTACTCCACAGTTTCAAGACTTCTGCAAGTATCGGTCAAAGGGCAGCAACAAATCTGAAGATGAATTATCTTTCCTGCGTCAAAATCCTAAGGTGAGAAACATATTATTCATGCCAGACAGTCATTTAGCCACTCATTGTGTTAAGTGTATGCCCTTGTGTGAACATGTATACACAGTCAGTACGTCATTTCAGCTGCCGGGGGCAAATTGACAAAAAACAAATCATGACGTGACATGAAAATCGTCTATAAATCAATTCATGGCTTAAACCAGACTGACACCTAACCAACCATTATATAACATTAACTTTTTATGATATTGTAACATGAATGGACAATAATGTCATAGTTAATATTAAGTTAATCAGATTGAGCGGGAGCTAATAATTGATGGTGAAAATAAAGTAGAAACTATTATTGGGTTAAATAAGTGATTAAACAAATCTTTATTCATGAAGTCAAAGGACAAGTATAATAATATTATAATGTAGTAATATATGTAACAGACAGTGGCATTTGGTTTGACACCCAAGGAAAACCTAGACATCATATCATGCTTTGCATTTCAAAAAGTTTCTGTGATTCTTGAAATTGCCGCAGATACAGTGGAGTTTATTTTCTTATTGCAACAAAATACCATAACTTTGAGTGGTATTATAACAATAAATACTGGCAGTAATTACTGAGAGACAAATATGAGATCTTTGTTGTTGTTGTTGATCTTTGTTGTCAATCAGTAGGTATTTATGAAACATACTTGTTGTCAACTTTAAGTTTCTGTACTCTATTTTAATCTGAAATTCATGAAAAACATGAACTTTGCTTTATACAAATCAGAAACGAAAAATATTTGGCCCTACATGAACATAAGTAGTGATTTCCACAAAAGAATAACTTGTCATAACTGATTCCCTCTGTGATCATAAGCATGACTGTGATGCTCCATCACACCTTGAGGGTAGTCTCTGATAGCTCTACTAAGCCAGCGGCTGGACGCAGCTTACTGTGCTTTTCAGTTAATAGGCTCGGCAAGATTGTGCAACAATTTCAAGCAAGTAATGAGCAACTCTATATAAACAATTAAAATGTGCAAGGTATCAGTGTTTTCATGTATAAACTTGAACAAGTCTAAAAATGTTATCACAGAACCATTAATGTTTGAAATTTTATGTTTATTTTGTATTCTACTTTAAATCTTCTCTTTGATAGGAGTGGTGTTTGCAAATTTCATTGCCTAATTATCAAATTTACACAATTAGCTGGTACTGACATTGATTTCATTCAATAAAATTTGTCCTTTCATCATGTAAAAATAAGATGAATTTATAAAGCTGGTAGTATGGTAACGTCACACATTAGAAAAATATCAGCCCTCTGATATAAACTTTGCAGACTAAATAAGATGGTTTAAAACTTTTTGTTTTGTTTATCATTAGGTTCTTTGTCATAAAAGTATTCATGCCTTTCCATGATTCCCAGACATATATATATACCCAAGATACCTATATAAATTCCATGAGGATTTCTAGAGGAATAAGATCCTACATGTATGTGTGTTTACTCTACATCCCCCTAGGGGGTCCATAGGGGAGCCCTCTTCCATGATTCCCAGAAGTATACCCAGGATACCTATATAAATTCCATCAGGATTTCTAGAGGAATAAGATCCTATGTGCATTTACTCTACTTCCCCCTAGGATCCATAGGGGTGCCCTCTTCCATGATTCCCAGAAGTATACCCAGAACACCTATATAAATTCCACCAGGAATTCCACCAGGAATTCTAGAGGAATAAGATCCTATGTGCATATACTCTACTTCCCCCTAGGGTCCATAGGAGTGCCCTCATTCATGATTCCCAGAAGTACACCTATATAATTTTCAGCGGGATATCTAGAGGAATAAGATCCTATGATATCTTTGGGAAAGCTCAGTGTGATTCCTCGGGAAATCCTCTGCAGTATTTCAAGAGGAAACTTAATTCAGGCAGGATCCTATAGATCATCTTCCAGGATTTTCTAGAGGAACAGGGATTTGTTCAGGATTCCTATAGAAATTCCTCAAAGGATACCTTTGGCAAACCTCAAAAAATGCATTCAAGCAAAATACATTGCAGCAAGATTTCTATAGAAATAGGGATTCATATGATTACTCTATAGAAATACCTTTAGGAATAGCTATAGGGAACTTTCGCAGGATTCTATGGAATCCTCAGCAGGATTTCTAGCCTTTCATATAGAATTCCTAAAATCTTTGGCAGGATTTCAAGAGAAAAATGCATTCAGGATCCTATAGACCCCCCTCTAGATTTGTACAGGAATATAGGTTTCATACAGGATTCCTATAAAAATTTCTCCATGTTATTTTTGAGAAACCTCAGCAAGTTTCCAATCGAAATCCTCAGTAGGGTTTCTAGAGGATAATCTTATAGAACATCCTCCATGATTCCTATAGATTGCAGCAGGATTTCTAAAAGAGTAGGATCCTTTAGAACATTCTCTAGCAACAATATATATTGGTTCTAGGTTGGCTCTTATGCATCAGACTGTAAGCTGGTGGGAATCATGTTAAAAATAATTGTTTTGTTAAATTCATTCTTTTATCGTTTTAACTATTACAACATTTTGTATTCCTGTTTCAGATTTGGAATGTACACAGCGTTTTGAATGTTTTACATTCTCTGGTCGATAAGAGTAACATTAATGCACAGCTTGAGATGTATGGAAAAGGAGGTAGGCTTGTTTATGAAAGAAATTTTCCCACCCAGTGCAAAATATTAATTTGTAACCTTGGTTGAAGTAGTTAAAAGAATTTTCTGGTGGAATATTTTGGGTACCTTAAAAAAACTACTGAATTTTTGGTTTATGTTTCCAAAATATGAGAGCCATAAAATGTCGTTTTTTGAGAAACAAATTTTTAAACTTTCTGGACGGACATTTAAAAAGTCTTTGTATAGTAGCGAACGTGACCTCATACTCGCAAATGTAGTTTACTAATATGTCTACTCTGCATACACTTTGTAATGGAAAGAAAAATCGCAGTCGAATACAGATTAAATTCTTCCTTAATTTTTGGTGAAATTTCTTGTGCGATAGTTATATGTTGGATGAATCGTTTAGCCATCAAATATGTTTTATATCGGTGATTATTTAGCTTTTGTGTTACACCAGAGAAGTTTGAACAGCCGACCCTTTGTTGTTTGTTTGGCCTGTCCGAAGCTAAACCACGCACATTCCACTTAACGAAACGTTTCGGACGTATTCGATGATACCCAAATGGAGCTCTGTCATTGGACCGTCAAGATTCTAGCCTATGTACGTACGTAATTATTGTCGTTGAAATGCGAGTCGATGTGTTGTGCTTGTTTAGTGCTAACTTCAAATGATTCCGATTTGCCCACATAACGTCGGCAGCCAAACTGAATCTGCTGTACAAAAGGTGTTTTTAGTAAAAAACTGGTATGTTTAAATCCAGATTTCCACAAGAAGAAAATACCGATGGGGTTAATTTTGACATGGTTGGAATGAGAAAAATATGAACTACTAGAAAACGTTACTTCAATATTCCACCAGACAACCCCTTTAATAACCTTGTGTTATACTTTAACCCTGCCTTTAATCTTCTTTTAATAGTAACTGTAATTATTGTATGCACCCTGTGATTGCGTAATTTCCCTTCATTATGTCATCATGCTTTGGTTTAAAGCCTTTAAAAAAAGTCTTCCAATAACCACAATCAAAGTTCGTACAAAACTACATCTGTAGTGATTGTCTTTTTAACGTAAGAGTTGTTTTGCGTTCAAAGAAGACTAAGCAGCAATCCTTCTGACTTTTCTTGCGTCTCTGCCAATAGTTTTGTCATGGTATCACCGAACAATAATCAATTGGTATCATATCAATAATATACAGTGGATAAAACAAAACAAAATAAAAACTGGTATTTACTTATAGACACTCAAAATGCTTGTACTAATATATAATCTAAAATAAAGACATGGTACCATGAAAGACCTGAAATAGTAACGTTTAACATTACTTGCTACGAACGAAGGGACGTTTAAATTAAGTCAATATCCTTATAACCCCGGGCAATTTATGTACAGTAAAACCATTGATTAAACGTTTTCCACTGCTACGAATTGTTTCATCAATGTTAAGAATGAGCTATCCCAAACTTTGACTTCTCCGATCCTCACATCTACTACACAACGATTAGAGTTGGATAATAAAGCAAAGCCGACAGCGGAAGCACATGCATAAAAAGGAGTCAGGAAAATGACAAAGTACAACCACCCGTCCGAAAGACTTGGCAATTCACATAGTAATCAAAACGATCTGGGGAACTAAATGGGCAAAACGGTTAGTTTAGGATGCTCAATATAATCGTATTAATTACAAAAGGTAATCAAATGATATGTTTAATACTAAGCGTGAATACAGAGGTAAATTATTATTGTAATAGTTTTACAGATTTACAATATTTCGCAAACGACTGAGGCAGCGATGACTTGACAAACACTTCTTAGCAAAATAATCAGAACTTGTCGAAAGATTTTCTTCTGGATAACAATTGTTTCTAATGGTACAAATGCAGACAAATGAAAATGGCTTGTCAGTTCATGCAATACTGACAATGACATATTGCAGGAATTTTCCGAGCAATTCATAACCTAGAGATATAGAGACGAACGAATACAAGAAAAAACGGAAGTACTGCCCAGACTATCAACCTTTGACTGAGACATCTAGGAGGGACCCATGGGAAAATATATTTTAGCTAGAAAAGGGTAGGAAAACTGGAAAGTACTTACATCATATCATATTCCAGACAATGACCATCAGAGGACAAGGTCGGGAAACATCACTGTGATAATATCGCTAATCAATCATCTCGAAGAGACAATAGCCAACAGGAACGAATAACGGACAGCTGACTGGAGCCGGGCAGGGAAAAGGGAGAAGAACAAGCCTTAGGATGACACCTAGTAATTCCTTAGATACGGACCACCAAAAAAAAAAATGCACACTTATGGTAACACAGAAAGAAGAGCAGTCTGGAATTGTCGTCAGTCAACCTGGTCCAATATAAGGATACGAATGAATACCAGTATAGACGAGGAATGGTGTCATGTAATCATGATGGACCTACTTCAAAGTACTATCAGTATATCATATAAAAATACCACATATGGAAATAAGGTAAAGCAACTTACCTAACATATATCGACAGCCAGTATACAATAATCAACAACAGAACAAGGGAGATCTATAGGTTATCAAGCATTAGTATCAAACATGTTTTTTAGTAATTTTCCCGGACCGCATGCGATGAATCGCATTGAAGACCTTCGGCGTGTTCAAAGTTCTGAATGCCGGTCTTCAGTTCGATTAAAACTCATTGACAATGACCAGCATATTGAAAGAATGCCATATGAAATGAGACAATAACAGACGAAAGACTAATGATTAGTTCAAAGTGTCTCGTATAACTATTAAATTGAATATTTCTGAAAGTAAGTACGATCTGAACCAAATGTATCCACCAGACATGCGAATGTTTTATTGTTGGAATCAAAACGTTTCCATTAGTTTATGTTAGCAATTCCATTATTTCAGGCACATATTGGTTAAACGTTCATCATCGTTACGATTTTTTTACATGATGATGATGGTCATAGACCATCATCACTGCTTCGTAGGTAAAGTTACCGCCAAATCTGACCTCTCATAACATAACGGCAAACTTACGAGAAGAAAGACAAATTATATTAATATCGAGAATGAGAGAAAACAATAGACAATCTGTCGATTGAACTTTACTTGACTTTTCTACTGATATATTATGTGTTACTATGCACTAAATTGCGAGGTTACAGTAGGCTACAGTTCTCTAATTACAAATACCGTTACAAATACAATATGCCCGTCATTGTTGTTTCACAAAGTTTTGTTGTGCGAAATGTGTCTTATGTAAATAACTTGACCAAATATTCTTGAAAATTATCTCGTTTTTGTTTGAAACTGTTCTAAAAACTGTTCCAAGTGGTTTCATATTTGTTAATTTAATCACTAAAACTGTCATTCGACACTTCCGTAGCATTATCAATTTCCTTACTCAATTAAACCGGTTAATAACCATGTTTGTTCTGATTTCATGTCACGAGGACAATATCGTTGGTAATAACATGTCATCGTATACGCATAACTATAAACAATTTTGAAGTGAACAAATAATCGTATCCTCGTTAACATAAACATCCACAACTATGTAACGGAACATCATTAAACAATGTATACATAGATATTGTCTGCCAACGTCCTTTAATTATTCAATAGATGTACATAATTTATGTACATAAAGAACATGTTTTGGTGTCAATAAGTCATTAAATTTACAACGCTTTGTAGATTTCCAATATATCAACATTTATTATATACGGTAAGTTAACGAGACGTATCGTACTATAGTATTATACCTATGGAAAATACGCAGGCATACGTTATATTAGTCATGAACTATGTTGTAATTGTAATTTGTGAAGACTATACTCGCGTACAATCACGCGATACTATACCACGGGTAAAAAACATACGTCTAGATACTATAGTAATTATACACAGCTAATTGGATTTGGATTGTTCACTTCGCCCGTTAAACAGCAGTTGTTTCAATTTTAAACAACTTTTTAAAATTATTAATCAACTGAAGTTTAACGGGTGGCCTGAAAAACCCACTTTTTTATACAGCATTTTCTCTGTGTATGCATGGCATCAGTACAAAGTTCATTATTTGAAAATTGGCGATCTGTGTTGCACAAATCAAAATACAACAAATATATGTTCATTATAACACTTTAAACTAGCCATTACATCTAAACCTTATTACCATGCAGTGTTTATGGAACGGTTATCTACAATTAACAGAAAAATATTGGTAGGTAAATATTGTATCATTGTTTACGCATGATTGGCAGATAGGCTATATGTCTGTAATTTATTGCAAGAATTAGACAGTGTATACAGGTATATGTGTGTTTATACAAGTGTGACTTATACAAAACACATAGTCAGATAGTGCATTGCACATATAGGGGTAGGCTACGCGTAGTGAGTACGTACATTATATGTTAGCGCATGCAGCAGATGGGCTTATTTCAGTGTTTTCCTGTAATTCTTTCGATTCCCAAACACGGTAACAGGTAATATGGATAGAAGAAATAAGATTATAAATACATTGACTTCAACCAGTAGGCATAACTTACGTCATAGTAGAACGTAGACGCCCGGATTGGACTAGCCGCGAAGCTAGGGCCAGTTATTTATCTATAATTATTCCATTATTATACTAGATAACCGCAAGATTTCGTCTTTTAATCTCGTCTCCATCTTGTATATATTGTGTATCTAGGCTTTTAAATGATATATAGTTTGGGCGACAAGGTAGCTAGTAATACTGTATTTAACATACTTCGGACTTCACACAGTCCCTACGACATTACATATCGCATGATGATTTAAACAGTTTAGGTTTTGAACATTAAATATAAATTAATGCTAAATGTCCAGAGAACTATTTGATTGCTTTTATTCACGTCATATTAAGTTTAATATTTCTGGAGTGTAGAACATCGACTCCCGCTTTCAAGGTCTTAATGATATTGGTGTAACATTAAATTATCTTTAATTTGATTATAGAACAGCCATTGCAATACGACACGGAAAGGCTGCGGACTAGCCATTGTCGGTAATTGGTATCAGCGGTTTAAAAATTCCATAGCCTTTGTCCAGTAGACGGATTAAGTTTGAAGGAGATATCTATATAGAAATTTCATCGCTTCGAATACATCGAAGTCATTATGTAAAAATGTGTCTTCAATGAATATGCATCATTATGGTCCACGTGATACGAGATATTCCAAGATCAGGTTGTATATAAATGAACCTCTGAAGTACACTCCAGTGACAACTAAATTCTGGAATAAATTCTCTCCATCGGGTCACTCAATCCGTCAGTCCACAGTTTCATGGCTTAGCTGGTTGAGCGGCGGGTCCTGGTAGGGGGTCTCAATTGGTCGGCAGTTGTTCAGCGTGACAGATAGTCCACTCGTCGCCAGTTATGCATGTCGTTTTGCGATTGTGCATGATTAATTAGTTACATCGTATGCGAATATTTTAAATTTTAAATCAGGAGTGCAACCAAGGACTTGCCTAGAGTTTGACACAATTAAACGTTCATATAGGAACAAATTATTCAGAGTATTACATGAAATGACATATATATTTCCTAGGTGAATCTAGTTTTATGAGCGTTAAACACGTCCATACAGTTGAATTTTTTAAATTTCAAAATACGTTTTGTCTGTTATAAAACAATATCGACCTGGTCAAATCTGTCCATATTAGCGAAGTTAATGTTGCTGCTCGCAGTTTATTACGGACGGTATATGAATATTGATTGCCTTGGTCTTCTGTATATAATATATAAGATGCCGTAGCCTATATGGTCTTTTCGACGGATGTCAACAATTTTATGTTTCGGTACTTTGCTTTAAGCTAAAAATGTTATTGCCATTGATAAAAAAGTACAGTGTTACTTGTAAACTGTAGCTTGAACTGCGTGAACCGGTGAATAAATGAAATATAAATATGATATAATGACGTTTAGATTTTCGGGAATTTAGTGCCACAAACCTTGTTTAGGTCAGGATACAAGGTGTGCGTCCATGAAGCAATTAATGCGCAACGCATCGGTGGAATAATATCAAGACACGCATTATAAAGAGCGGTTACATATACAGCGATTTTGTACGAACAGCTAAATAACTCCCGCATATTTAGTGTAGCGCGCGTCATTTCGGGTGCCGGGCAAGCTGACAAAATTAAATTTTGACGTCACGTGAAAAACATCTATTAAAGCGGCCACACCTTAGAATTTAATTTCTCTGTTTGCAAATCGGAAGAATTCCCCCCTCCCGGCCATCCCCAACCCGGACCCTACAAAAACCTACGCCACTAACTGTCCAATTATATACGGAGATCACGATAGCCTTCGTAATTTGATAATCCTAAAATTGAACGAGACATGCACATGTATAAGTTGAAGTTTGATATGGATTCTACCGACTCATCACACAAGCGGATGGATTACATCTAAGCATGGAATGCCGATGTTTGTGTGATGAAGGAGATAGAATCATTATCTGCATCTTACTCTTCTTTATGCTCTATATTTGTTATTTATTTTACTGTTTTATGTTATTGTTTTATCTAAGAGTGCCGTGGTCCTTCGCTGAATGACGTGGCACCCAAATCACATCAATGTTCCATATATAAAGTGTGTTATATACATCAACGTAAACATCAATTTTCCACATGACATTTGAACAAATATTTGTAATAATTGTACATTAAATATTTTATAAAGCGAGCAGAAAATCTTCTGACAGTTCTCAACATGTCCTCGTTGATCTTTTGTGCTCTTTTGGCTGTTTGGCCATCGACCCGTACTGCTTCTCCATCTGTGTCATTGCGTATTTTCTAACAATTTAAAAAGTACACAATTTGATAGCATCGTTTCTTTCCACATAATTAGAAATTCTTTCAATTCGAAGGTTATTTTATTTTCCTAATCGTTATAAGTGTACCTATTATTGGGTAAATTCAAACACAAAAGATGACAAATGATAAATTGTCTAGGCTACAACGATGTGCATTTCTATAGAGATATTATTTTGCAGTGGTAGCGGCGCTAATATTAGTTATTGCTCAGTTGACGTATCTCACAAAGTGAAAATATATTAACCGAAGCATGTCCGTGAGGGGTGGGGTGGGGGAGTAAATCGTCACTGTTCTGTGTGCGTATCTCGTTTAGAGACACCGGGTAAGACAGGGGTAACAATGTTCCGATTTCGAGACTTTTTTATTCGGCAATTTTATGCATGGTCATTGTACAAAGACATTTACTCCTTTTGGATTGTCGGGATAACTATATATACAGTCACTCCAAAATGTGGATTTTTACTAATTTATCTCCCTATGTAGACGCAACGTTATTCAATGTCGTAGTTTGTGTAGTAGAGTCGTGTAAGTTGGATCATGCCTGTAAGTTCGATCACTCTTAAGGCTATGATGATCCTTTCATCCATTCGTGCAGGGCATGCGTTTTAATACAGTAATAATATAGTATACTATAATATAGTGGAATGCGTATTTCAATAATGGAACTTACAGATATGGACGGTACCGTAAATTACGAATGGAAAGAATCGAGCAAAAACTCCTCAATTACAGCAACAACTCTCCTTTGAAATCTTAAGTGATCGAACTTCCAGGCAACCATGCTACATGGAATTATTTAGCGGTATACATTATAACATGGATACAAGATGTATTAAAATATAAAATATAAAGATGAATCATTAAAAATCTTCGATGCAAACAGATAGTAAAATTGGTTAAAGTGTAAAAACGGCAAGTGAGAAAACATTATTGCACGACGTTTCGAAAAGATCAACTTTTCTTGTTCACGTGTAAAAGTAAACTAAAACTCTATGGCTATG
>JAODAF010646994.1:0-12913 GCA_027574765.1 Molpadia intermedia
GCCCCACCTCCACCCCGTCGGGGGCGGGGGTATAGTGGTTCAGACGTGATGCTTTGCTTACATCGCCATTTTGAGGGCTAAACTATATCGGGCAACATATACCCATAGCGTAAGTACTTAAGATTGGCCTATATATTCCTGCTGTGCTGTAAGTTGTAGAAAGAGAAGAAATGTCAGGAAATAAAGGGAAATTACTATTTGACTGTTCGTGCACGTGGAAACACCGAGCGCGGATCGAGGTGTTCAAGCAAGTTTAAGGTAAATGTGCGCCTAAACTTCCCGATGGATGTCACTGAACTTCTACACCGTGGTTCCTTGCAACTTCTTGAAAAAATGATGTTATCTACCCTACGTGAAAATGGTACCGTGTTGGCAGATTTTGACAACGATGGGCCCGGGGAGTGAGGGCGTGGTATGGCATGCGTGGCCCCTGGTTACGCCAGTGATTTAAACTTGCCTTGTTATGGTTATATCATTTATCTAACCGATCAATTTGTATAGCTAACGTCTCGATCATTCATTCTCATTATCTCTGTGCCCTCTCGTAACTGATTCATTTTCAAGTTTCATATCATTTAATTATATCCCTGCTACTGAACACGAAACCACCACACATTTTTCGATGAAATATACTCTTCTTACTACCAAATAGCCTATAAATCCTACCAAAAATTAGGATTTACGTATAACGAGTTCCATTAAAACATTCTAAAGGAAATATCAGGTTAATTCATTCCCAGATCATTTCTTCCAAGTAGTTATTTTTTTGCTTTTAGTGTTTTCCTCTTGGCGGGGACTAAAACGTTTTTGTCATTTCCATAATGATGATCATAACAGTATGAAATCTTTGGATATAACGAACGTAATCATTATCCTATTTATTATTTTGCCAATTCGAGCAGAATGCAATTACGGTTTCAATCTCTTTCCATTAATATTTTATCCTTCCATGAATTTTGATCAAAGTTTGCTGAAAGCAAGCATTTCCACATCAAGACAACCGTAATAGGCTTCATTATCATCTCATAAATTAACAATATATCTTCGATGAGAACAGCGATGTATTTCAGCGCCAAGTGAATTGGCATTAACCCGGAAATGCTAAATCTGCTAAATGATATTATTACCGGCTAGAAGGGCCGTACGTATTTCAACACATGAAGGAAGTCAATTGGCAGTAACCCCCAAAATGCTAAATCTGCTAAACGAAATTACACACGGCCAGAAGAGCTAGTGGTATGTATTTTAGCATAATGTGGGAGTGAATCGGTGTTCTGCTAAATCTGCTAAATGATATTTTTCCAGGTTAAAACAGCTACGTATTTCAGCGCATGATGGAAGTGAAACGGCATTGAGCCAGAAATGCTATCTGCTAAATTAACAATTACCTTCGCTGGATGCATGTATCTGCTAAATTACAAAGAATCACAAACGAACATTAACAAAGAATACTGTATATATATTTCTAGATTGGTCAGGTGAATTCGTGTGTGATTAAGTTCCGTGTAATATCTTCGTTACTTATTCCGTTTATTACGGTAGTTTTTAAGCGTAAGTCTGCCGTACGATATATCTGTATGTAGATGTTAATATGTTAACCCTATCGCTGTTCGTACTTAATGCGGCCGTTCCCATACAACAAATCATGTAAACATACAATTAATTGAGCAAAACGCTTGCATTTGTTTAGGTATATTTACAGCCTACATAGTACGTCCCCCTACAACCCTCACCCTACCCCTTCATCGGTATCAGTATCTGGTTATGGAAACAAAGTAAACCCCATGTCATGTCAATGACTGAGGACGTATATCGGCAACATCAAATATGATCAAACCTGTCACTTGCGTGAATCGCTTTTCATGTTTTAGGTGCTTAAAGCAGGATGATACAATTTAATTTAAAGAGATATTCACACTAACACTACTCTGTTCGAAAGTATACGTCAACATTTCGGTTTTAAATCACTACAGCAATTAAACATTAACTAACCTTTAGATAACTTATATTATTATATCATTCATAATTCAAAAGTTCCGTGTATGATAAATAAGTTACGTTTAACAGTTACATACAGAAGTCACATTTCCAATTATTCTCGTGTTTTGGGTGAAAAACACAGTAATTCTTAGCTTTTCATAATACAATTTCCATTATATATTTCGATTAAACTCTTTGCATTGTAAACATGTGTTGCTTTAACTGTTCCACATGTAAGAGAGTATATATTCCTTTAATATTTTACAATACTCCAGTAAATGAGTTTGAATTGTTCACTCCCAGCCCACGTTGTTTGCTTTCCCGCTCATCATAGATTCCATACATAGTTCTTTCGATTTATCTCGGACTTTGATCGATGCCGGAGACGAGCAAGACAAACATGGGCTGATAGGAACATGGATTTAATTGGGTCTCACCTACAATTACCAACAAACTCACTTGGTCGGTTTATTGGAATACTAAAGTTAATAACGTCGGCCATACTTCTACGGAACTTTAATCAAGGCAAACATTTGTCATCAGATTTTACCAAGTGGCTGTATAATGATTGGACTTACTCAAGTATCCTCTATAGAACAATGAGAATTGCGTTGATTGTGGGCATCAGGTGTGCATGGTTGAAATATCTCCCTTGATTATATAGTAAACAGCTACAACGATTAAAGGGATTAAAGGGCTCGAGTGTATTGTAAGACGTACAATAAATTAAAGCAGGGTTCAAAGTTTGAGCGGCTAAATTTAGTCTTATCTTTAAAGTAGACGTGTCTTTATTTCAATCGATAGTTTATTATAAAAAACAAATATACCACGTGTGTCTCATGTCCATACAAACTTGAATGGAATAAGAAAAGTTATTGACACAATTATGCAGGCGGAAAAATGTTGTATGTATTGACCAACTATACGCGTTACATTTTTGACTTTCCATTCATTCTACACGGTATATTGTGGGTTTACAACCTAGTTTAGGATTCTAATATAAATTGTTAAATTGTAAGAGAGTTTTTGGACGATATTCTCGTGGAAATTATTAAAGGAATAAGCACTGAACCCTCCTTTAATACGTACACCTACTACACGTGCTTCCCGAAGTTCCCGTAAACAATATAATAAGTGTCGTAAATTTAAACGTCACTTGTTCTCTACACCGAATTGCATGTTACGTTAGGCCTATATATACTTGTACTGTGTTATGTGCAGAACTATTACGTCTAGCATGGTCAAGACGACATGTTATTTTTAAAATGCTAACAAAATAGTATATTAATTCACACAACGATTATATACGGGGAACAAGCGGTAGGCGGATAACCGGAAGCAACGACGATGACCTATGCTCTGTTATAACAATGAAATCGTAAGGTAGGTCATGATTTTCATTTGAACAACTTGTTAATGGTATTCTGTGTCCCATTACCACGGTAGCGACGTGGGGCTTATCGATAGGAAGCATTGCACTTAATAAGCTAATTAATAAGTTAGTCATTAATTGTCTCAGTTGCATTAAATGAATGTCTTAAGTGTGTATAATTACCGGTGCTTATACCGAACCTTTTGTGATTTCAAAATTGTCTTTTAAGCTCATACACTGCGTATGTACCCATGCGATTTTAAAAGTTGCACGTGGAGGGGTAATTTAGTTCTTAGGAACATAACGGAATTTCATCAACATAACGAATTACTAATTTAATGGGCTATAGCAAACTTACCATGGTCTCCGTATACTAGTATCTCGCGAATCTTTGTGATTGGGCATTTGCTTTCAAAACAGAATACAAACATAGTTTTCTATACATCTGAAACTGAACATCAGAGCAAGAATGATGTCCCATTGTTGTTTCGTTACTAATTGTACATATATCCCTTTTAACACATGTTCAAATCGAAACATCCCGACGTCTCTTCAAAGTCATTAGTTTCACTTACGCTTTTATATTGCAGTTGTGAAAACTCAGGCGAACAATATTGGACGGGAAGACTCACGTTCAGAGAAATTTATAGACTATATATATTGAAGGGATACACAAAAGGTTGTGTCAGTATATGAAAGATTGTAGAAACGTGATCTCTGACTGTTGTAATAATCAGTTAATCGCTAATTCGGTGCCTAATGGTCTCGGGTGTATTTATACAATTCATATCGCTGGTGTCGTTTGGTGCTTAAAAAGATTTTCCAATTTAAATTAATATTAAAGTTAAAGTACAAAGGCTTTATAATTTATCGAATGCTAAATCATCATTTCGAATTATTGGTTGGGTAGTGTACCTATCTACAAAACACAACGCCTAATTTGCTTTAGTCAACTAAAGTTTTCTATTAAAAGTATTCTATGAAAGTTAAGTGATTTGTACCAAGGTTAAATACCGGTATCAGTTTATTAAATATGGTATTTCGACTCGACATCGCTAAGAAACTAAAATACTTTGTAATCGTATATCTGCACATGAACATATCAGTATAGTAACAGTGAAGAGAGCTGGTTATATTTACCACATACGATATTGGTGTACGCCAATGGGCATACGTCTTTAATTTATTGTACGCTTCATCATCGACTTATCCACGACTTATCATCTTTAAGTGTAAAATATTGTGATCGTGGCAGCAACGCCTGCATCATTTTTCTGCATGTGCTTTATACTGTACGCCACTCCTGATAAATATGGGATGTTTCGCATGATAGTCCTTTATCATTTTATATATAGTAATATCGTTATGATACGAAATTTGTTATTTTGGCTGAACTCAAGATATAAAATATTCCAATAAAAGATCCATAAATTCGGTTTAAATCACAATTATTTATGACAACGGTAATATGAACATTGACTGACTCGGAATGCTAAAAAATATTTTATTTAATTAACTTCAATTAAGTTTGGTTTCTTATTATTTCCCCGGTTCGTTAATGATTCATAATTATTGCGATTGGAGTCCAGTCAATATTATGATGATGTTGCAATCATCTCGATTCAATATCTCTGCGTTCTCTCGATTTATCCGAGGTGACATATGTTTGTGCAATCAACGCAGAGAAGCAGATGGGAATTAAACGCATCAGTGAAGATATATGAGACTTCGGAGGATGCAACCCTGGCTTGTGTCCCTCAACAATCATTTTAACTTGAGATAATCATGCTCCTCTGGCGGGGTTATTAAATCGTGAATATATCAACCCAAACTCCCAGTCCTGTCATCTGTAAAATGAATCGTCAACATACTAAAGTAAAACTTGTTGAAGCCTTGATATTTTCATCTAATCTAATTCTTATCTAATACGATCACTTTATACAACTTGTTGGAAATCGTTCTCTCTCAAATAATGAGTATCGCCCTACAACTACTATAGTCTTTGAAGGAGCAAGAATTGTTATGTACGGTACATGTTATATTTGCATCTCGTTGAATATTAAGCAGTCTATACACGCAATTTACTGTAAGAAGTTCTTGAAATGTTATTACGGAGATAATAAATATATAATTATGTTTCATTTTAGACTTGCTCGAAGTCTTTAACGTCATAAGAAAGATACCATATATATTTTCTAAACTGTTACGATTATATTCAAGTTCCTCGTAAGGCTCATAATTATATGAAAAAGATGCTACTGTGATACTGTCCCTTTAACTGATTATTGGATCAATTTACCGTACTATGCGAAAGATGGTTTACGATTAAATTGTGTTCAATAAATATGCAAATACAAATGTAGACTTCGATCTAGTCATATATCATAATTTCAACATTTACCCTTCTGTAATAGTAAGCCATTGACACAGGTGTTTTATTTCCTTTACAGTTTCAACGTATTCCTAACTAAAGCAATATAGCCGAAGACCATGTATGTATGGATTAGATCATACCATGGGGTGGGATTAGATCATAGCATGGGGTGGGGGTCGGGAATGTGTTTAGTTTCCGGTTTTAAATTTAAATAGATAGGGAAAAATTGTGGATTCATTGACAAAACAGGAAAACATGTCATAATTCTTCATGGTAAGGGCATGCGTCATGAATTCATTGTACGCCTCCCTTGCTATTATCAATCAGTTGCAAAGACAATTTTAATTTGTTTTAAAGAGGCAATTGCCCGATATGTTGAAATTAAATCGATGGTGCCTGTACTCTTGGGCTAATTTCCAGTGCTCGTCAGTAAGGCATTACTCCCCTTCGATGGAGCTATCCTAGGTTTCTAATGTTTTCATTTTAGAGGGAACAAACATATCGATCATACATTAATACATAAACTTGGCATAATGATAATTGCACTGCATATTTGTCATTACCTTTATTATGTCACTGGTTTGTGGTATTTTGTTCGTCTGTGAGAAACTTCACCCGTCCCGTTCTCACCCCTTTGTATTCGCCTCTGGATGGTGCCAAGAACACGTTTAATATATTGTATCACCCAGGTCAAGAATAAATACCAATGCAAGTAATGGAAATAGCGTACTGTATGTTATTATCCCTTTATAACCTATAACATTTTAATTCGGCTGTCTAGATTTTCTCTCTTTCGGCTGAAACGAACTGAAACGAAGCTATAGTCACAACCTGTTTACTTCGGATACAATATATATGAAAATATATTCATCGTGACATTTTATGTTCCAAAATAAGGACATTATATAAGAGGAACAAAACCGTGATTTATCTTTCTTAAAATTGTCTAAAGCATACCGGATCTCGCTTTTAAACGCTGAAGACGAGCTCATTTTGTTTCGTGTGTTACAAACTAATCAAGGGTTGATCGCATCATTAAATCCATGAACGGTAGTAATCTCTCCGAGCAGCGTTCATTAGCTCCTTTGATAAGCGTTTTAGCCTTAGTGGAGAATAAAATCTTCAATCAACTTCTCGACTTCCACTCGATAAAAACAAGTCTTGGTGCAATCTCAGAATCGGCAAATATTTTCAAACAGAATGTTTGCCTTCACTCGAAAGTCGGTGCTTCTAATCCGCTTTCTATAACGCAAACATGCACCGAGGGCCTTAAGCACACTCGAAACCATCGAGATAAATTAAGGTCTTACCGTGAACAAGCAATGCATCGTGGAAAAAATGATAAGAGCAACGAAGGAGCGAGAGCCTTAATGCATTAGAAGACTCTTATTAGCTAACCCCAATACGACGGACTTGATTGTTTTTTGATCGTAATGCATGATTTAAGATCGAGTGAAGTTTTTCGTTCTAGAAAACTTAACAACCTTAGACAAGATTTCGGTATTGGTGTTTTCTGATTATTTCCGTGCTACTGTGCATCAGTTAATAATTTACCTTCATTAAATCTTTATTAAGTACGGTTGGTAATTTCTGGCTTAATTATTGACTCAGGATGATCAAGCATCGTACGTTTTAATCGGTTCACTGCAAAAATAAACATTTATTGAACGCAGGAAAACACGATTTTTATTAATATTAAAATATATGTAGAGATGCATGTTAAAGGCATTTCATTCGGCCAATTGTAATGCACTCGTTTGCAAATTATTGGGTATGCAAATTAAAGTTAGGATTGTCGACTTTGTTGACCAAAAGTACAAATTTACCCAATCAACCAAGATTTAAATGCAAATAATATTAACTTATTCTTTCGCGTTTTCGTAATATATAACTTATTTCTTACCACATTGGTATATGAAATAACTATTCAGCTGTTTAGTCAGTGAATTGTCTTTTGAACTTTTGAATTGTATTGTTTAACATAATCCAATTCCATGTTGCACTGCTATACAATTTGTGTCGATATGAGCAACGCCAATTGCAAGTCAGTAGTGAAAGTCACTCGAAAAAGATGAGTATTTGTAAGTCAGTTAAATTGGTGGATTCATGTTTTACAAATGCCCGAAAAAAGATATTTCACTATTTGAAGGACTGTAATAGGTTAAAAACGAATGGGTTTGTGGTCCTTTGTGGCACTCTCGCGTGATTAACAGCTTGTAGAGTGTTACCATTGTATGGCACCGTACGTATACAACGTATATACATCGGTATACCAGTATCATATAGTTATAAAACCATAGTATTTACAGTGTATACTGTATAATCGCAGTGTAAGATCTAATTTCTAAGTGCAGACATGGATGGAATCTCGGACAATTTCATTCAATGCTTCGCTAATCCAGCCTGGGAGGGTTCAGGCTTATAATCTTCCGTTTACTTTCAATCCGTGGTTTCGTCACGTGAGTTGTACTATAGAAAAATAACTTCCATACAAGGCTGACTTGACAAATACTACAGAAGGGTGATAAAAATAATTCTTTCGGTTTAGTCGCCTGTTGGAAAACCCGTCGTGTACAACAAACAAGTCTTTCAAAGTTGACACAATGAAGAATGTTTGGATAGCCACGACCCCGTATGCCAAAGGCAATACCTTGTTAAATCTCTCTATTCATAAAGAAATATTCCATTCAAGATTGCATACTTCTCCCCAAAGTTCGATATAGAACAGCATTATGTTGTACCTTTTGAAATACACTTTTAATAAAGAGGGAGTGAATTACACACTTCCACCAAGTTCGAACATATATAATTCGATATTGTGAACCATCAGTTCGGTTACAGGTATGATTAATGACTGTTTGTCAATTCACGTTTTATGTTTCATTAAGCCGTATGCAGATCATAATTTCAGTTTAGTTTTGAATGTGTCGGAATTGTCACCTTCCAATTCAACCTGTTATAAGGGTAGGGCTACAGTTTTATGACCGACCATTGAAGCGAGAAGCTTCTGTGTGCAAATCATATGACTCATATACAAGCCACAATGCCAGAACGATTCGATGAATTGCTTACATTCGTACAATCAAGTACTTTGGGACAAGTCTCGCGGCTATCTTACAGAAAACAGTCATTGTATGTCGGTAACCATGTGGTCGAAAATCCGTGCAGTATTTGCCGCCATGTGGAAACTCGCAAACGGAGATAGCCAGTGCTACAAATTGTTTATTTCTTGCCAGGCCATCAAGCATAAGTAGGTATACCGTGTTTGATTAGAAGTTGACAACGCCCAGAATTGGTATTCATGTGTTGCGCGATGACTGCATGTATTTGCTTCGGTTACTCGTTTATGTTTCAGCACCACGACTGGTGTTTAGGAATAATGGAGGTTGATGATTCCTGGTTTCTTTTCTATCCTTAGATTTCGTGCTGCATACATGGCTTACGGCATTGATCATTCATCATTTAATCAGGTATGTAATGTTCCCATCTGTCTGAAAAGCGGCATAGAAGTAAATTGCCGTTATATGTAAGTATTTATTACATTAATTCAAAAGAAACATTAGTATCGCCTAATTGTATAATAAATGTACTAAATATTTAATCTCTCCCAAATCGGAAGCAGTTTTAAATTATTTTAACTGCGAAATTATTCCTGGTGAACATTAACCTGTTAACACTAGCTAGATTTTCAGAGATTGTTTTAAAAATGTGTGCACCGTGATATATTATTTGTGAGTTGTGTATATATGTCAACGAACTATCGATTTCAGTGACGATAGTGGTCTAAATAGACTGCTAACGAGATTCTATTATTATAGTCAATTATGTTTATCTGAAACGATTAAACAGTTGTACACAGGATTAGAGAGAACGGAGACAGAGAGAACTACTCGGAGCAAAGATGAAGACATGTATAATAAACATATGGTGTATCAAATATCAATCTACCATTTTTTCATGGAGACATTTGACTCACAAGATTGCTTTTGTCTGTCGTCTTCTTGTCGTAAAATTCAGTTAATGGTGACTGTTTTAATATCAAACGTTTATATTTCAAAAAAAGTATATACAGTGTACAGCTTATTATCATATTTAATTTCGTGAACATTCACTTTTGTAAACCGTTAACTGATTTCAGCAAAATCTGCCTAAGTGAAATAGGTCTGTAAGTACGGTAGCAGTTTTGTAGAACTGCGCCTTACTGTCTGTCTGTGGAATATATTAGTTGGTTAGAAGTGTATATCATAGCCTTATTACGTTACAACGGTTTCTTTATAAATCATAGAACGCCTTCTTCGCCTTGACGTCGGGCCTCTTATAAATTTGTCACATAAAACTACGTGCGAAAGTGTATGCCTTTGGTATGAAGATAAACATTTTGGCCTCGACGGCCTGCGATGGAGTATCATCATGATATACTGTGCGAAGACTGATGGAGTTGTGTCATCTGCTTAGTAGGAAAGGGGAGCGAAATTAATTTGCGTGATATTGATATAGTTTAAGGCGAGTTGTCATTTAGTGGATCGAGCCTATTCTCACACTTAACATGGCCTCGAGACGAGCGGAATAAAAACTTGACCAAAATGCCTTGTTTGGGTGCATATTAGGAATATAAATTATCTGTCGTTGACAAATGAAGGGGACTGCAAGTTGCTGATGAAAGCGCCTAATGTTGTCATTTGCCACGAAATTTCTACAAAGCAATTCTACATATCATATATAATACAATCATATCATATTGCCTAATCATATAGCCTACTAGCAAATTGATAATACATTTATAACCTAATATGGATTATGGAAGCCAATCTAATGAACATGTTATTTGGCTAAGTTTTCAGTTAAGCTACTACTGGTTTCAAATCATTGTATTTTGCTGTGAGTTTCAGACATGGTTTTCTCACGTAATAACTAATGTCATACTATAGTGCCAACGGGAAGTGAGATACGCTCGTGCTGCACACAGCCGCCATAAGGTGTGAGGATTATCACCTCTTAATAACACTGCATTACGTCTGGGAATGGGCGCGATACAACGGCATGCAATACGCAGAGTTTTGTCGCCTTAAAGGGTTTTTACTTTCGACCTAATTTTAAAAGTTCTGATCTTCAAATAATTGGTTTATGTATACGTCATCTGGGATCACGTATATACTTAAAGTTCATTTAGGTTGTAAATCCTGGTCTTTCGGCGTGTCCATTGAGTGTTGAGCTAGCTGACTGCTGAGTGAATTTAATTAGCACCTCTATCTGTCTATGAGACATGTGTTTATACCAAAAGTAGTTTCACATTCTAAAACTTAAATTCATTTTACGTATTCCTATTTAGTTTTATCTTCAATATTTGACTTATTTTGCATTTTACTCATTGAATATGACATGTCTCGATGTCACGTAATCACACGCAGTACGTCATAATGTCATACCGTACAGGCGTACAGTATAGAAACATTTTACGGTAATGCGCATACGTGTTTAAGCTATACTGGACGCCTCCAAAACAACGAGGACATAACACGTTTAACTTTGTTTATATAAACAGGAATCGCACGAATCAGTACATGATTCAGCCAAGTTTCATTTCATTTAAATCGTTTTCCTTCATAAACAGTCTCCATATCACTTCTAATTTCCTTTTCATATCACTATTGGACATGCTGTCTCGTATTTCTGCAGGAACTTCTCCCAATACTTTCATTTATTTGCATCATGGCAGGTATAATTTGGCAAAGACGAAATGTAAATACGTGAACATGATAAGTAGTGAATCACGTGGCTAGATTACAGGTTAAAGAAGAATATATTAATTTAAAAACTAGGTACTATACGACAGATTGAACTAAGGTACCATGCCTCCAACACGTATATATACCGTGATGTCGGTGTCCTTATACTTGACGGTTCAATAGATCCATAAAGAGTTTAAATATATAGCGCCATGTTGTATCTAAGCACCTTACACAAACATCTGAAAGGGGAGGGGAATATCACACCCATTATATCACTCCAACAGGACGGCACTCAATTGGACATGTCAACTACAATGTGTTTGTTCTCTTTAATAAGCCTAATTTTACTATTACGAAATTGACTGTCATAGTTCACAGTTCACACGCTAATAGTTATGTTCTCGAAGCTGAAGGTGGGCGTCCGTGTTAACCTATCCAGCATCCTTCCTGACATGAACATTAGATAGTGAAAAGTACACATCATATACCACCATTTCCTTTTTCACAAATATTGCAATCGATAGCCTAAATTGAACTTTGGTTTCTAACTATGGATGGAATTATGTGTTAGGAATTAAATTCCATTAATAAATATTCCATTGCCTTCGGTACTATTCCATATATCTACGGATCTATAACATTGGATAGTATTTAGGGAGATAAGGCAGGAGACTACTAGTAGGGAGAACACCGTGTATATAGTTGTACAGCCAGGGTAGCGGAGGTGGGTGAGGGGTGTCCTAGAACAAATGGAGCAGTGAGAAAAAAGTGAGAAAAATTAGCTTTCACAAATCACTGCTTTCAGAGGCATATTACACCCCATCATAAATTTTCCTTTATATGGTATAATGTGGTATAATATATATATGCAATATTTATTTTTATTTGTATGTAGGCTCAAATACTTCCTCAATAAACGTGATTCTAGTTTTGTGGCTATAAGTTAACAAACAATACTGTTATTGCTGAATTTATAGTTTATTTATATGTATAGTGTTTAGATTGAAAAGGTACGGTGACCCGACACATAGCTCCAGATTGTGTAGGTAAACAATCTGAAGATACCCTTGATATGTTCAATGTAAATATCGACATCATTGAAATGTTTTACATTATCTATAAATCGCATCTCTTCGGGGATAATTCAACAAGCAACAATGTAAACGGTTGAATTTATAGTTTTGTTTATTTAATTTTATCGGGTTCAAGCTAAAAAACGGGTACCGCAGATCGTCACCAAACACTTACTCCCACCCCTCGCCCTCACGTGATTGTCATGTCCAAAACAAACATGTTATAAACGCATACATGGAACGTCAATGAATGCTACGACACATTAAATGCGTTTTGTACTTTTTTTTACAACATGTCCCTCATGCGCATAGCCTATATTCCACATCACAGCAAACGTATTTCCACTTCTGCAAATACACATACAGATTTGGAACAATGGATCGA
>JAODAF010647105.1:0-12911 GCA_027574765.1 Molpadia intermedia
ACTCAACGATCACTTTTAAACCCGTTGCATTTGTTGTCATTATCGCATTTTGGCGTCATATAGGCATCGGGTTATTATCTGAAATCCGCCCGCCTCAATTTAATCACCCTCCTCCCCCATCCCTCCCCTGGTCCAGGCTGGTGCCCATGTCATACCCTTCAATTCTAGGTTTATATGGAAGATAAACATACTCTGGTAGTAAGGAAAGTTCAAACAAACTTAAGCCCCTTTCAAAGCCATACGAGTGTGGCTTTAATTTCCTTGTGGAGGATGTATCAACCCGGGAGTTGTTGAATGAGTTCCTGGGAGAAAACTATGTCTTTCATTCTCGGCGATCTTGGCATATGTTTCCATAATGAAAGAAGCTTAAACTTGTGAATTCACATCTTCCAACAGCCTCGTGTATCACATTAAAACTGATATATAAACCGCAATTAGCAATTAAAGGGTTCAGTGGCATCAATCGAATACCCAGCACGTCCCTTAAAAGAGGAGAAGAATTTTACTGCAGAAATGAAGACCAAGAGCCCTTTGCTTTTTAACTTTGTTGCAGTTCAACTTGATGAGCTGACTAAATAAAGCCAGCTGATAGTAAAAATCGCTAAAGCCAATATTAGATCACAATTTCTTATTGTCCATCACATCTGTGCAAGAATGTAATGGAATGGAAAGGTAAAGCTTGTCAAAGACTGCCTGTCTTTTAATAGTACGACAAGATCTAGAAGAAATCCCTATGCTGCAAGAGTTTGTGACTTTCGACCACACAGCAACTTCTTCCTTTAATGGCCGCCACCTCACACATCATACATAGGGAGAGACTATTCCATTCTTCAACAGGGATGATAGAACTATGGTCTGTTCCATGTGCATACTCTCAGTGGTGGAGTCATGGGTTTCGGGCCTGGGGCGGCGATTTTATATGTTCAGGCTCTCGGTTGTGGCTAACATGTAAAATGCCATAAATTAATACCCGGAACTAAGTTCTGGTGCATTCTTTGAATAATCTGTCAAGTTTATGATTTAATTTTTGGCCAAATTTCAATGTCTGCTTGTGAAGGAAGAGGGAAGGTACGTACCCCATATTTGCATCCCTTCCCATATGCCTATGGCTACATGTATGTTGTGCAGCAAATTAGTATAATATATTTGATTATATGTGTCTGTTGCCATGGCAGAGACTGTTATCATTTGTCTAAGATTTTTCCAGGGTGTCACTACGAGGTGTAACATACAAACATTAATCTAAAACCCTTTGAACTCAATAAAAGAAAAAACTCAAATAAAGTTTGTGCACTTTGAAGGTGCCAACATGTGGTTCACACAGTCATATCTAAGTTCAAAATACATCTCTTTATGTAATGTACACTCATTCTGACTTTCTTGCATGTTTAACAAGCCAAGATACAGAATACTCAGAAAAGTGGCTTTATACTGCACTGAATATCACTTCTAGGGAGGGGGAAAATAAAACTGTTTAATTTGATAGGGTATACATAGAAGCTACATGTAGCATACATGTACCAACAGGGTTATACTGTATGTATAGGAGCCTAACATGGTAACTATAAGGTATAGGCCAATATGGGAATGAATGACAACAAGAAATGTGGCAAGTTGATAATACGTGGGAAAATTAACAAAAATAAGGATTAGTAGGGAAAGCTGTTTCTCCCGGGATGGGAGAACTGTAGTTCCATTCTGAAAATTTACTTTGGGAGAGACGTACCTGGTTCATTTTAGAAAAGCAGATCATATGTCTTATGGATTCATTAACACAATATACATTTAACAAAAGTAGGGCGAAGTGGATAGCCGATCAAAAGTCGCAGATTTGGACTCATTCCAGATTTTGTTTCTTTGAAATTCTTGTCTTTCTTTTCAAACAATTTACAGATGTTTTGACAAGTTTCTTGAAAAACATGAATTCAGGTCTTGAGGAACCAAAATATGTAAGCTGAGAAGATGTGTAAACATGATTAACGATGTATTGGAAAACTGCCATGTATTGTGTGAAGCCAGAGGCATGATAGAATGGCTGATTATATTGGTAGCACTTCTGAAGACTGTTTTATGAAAGGTCTCTGTTAGCTCAGAAAATGAACAGTGGCTGATAAATCACCTGTTTAGAGCCTCTACTAGCATTTAAGGTATAGGCCAATGATATGGATCCAAGTTATCATCTTGCCACATTTCTTGGCGTCATTCATTTCCATATCATTGGCCTATACATTAGTTACCATGTTGAGCTCCTATACATACAGTATAACCCACATATTATCATGATGATGGCATATATATCCAGGAGAAATGGTCTGGTACAGAGCCAGAGATATATTTTTTGTTAGGGGGGGGTTAGAAGATACAGTCCAACTAAGTTTACACACATGGCACATTTTTGGAAAGGCAATTGTGGGCCCTATTCCTCCTGGTCTATAATATGGCCTTGCTGATGGATACCTTTTAGACATGGTAGAAGTGTGCTAGAAGTGTATTAAGGGACAGGTAAGGATTGAACAAAGTAAATTCAATACTCACATTCAGTCAGTGGTATTGCTTTGATAAATCACCCCCATTTGAACACTTTATTACATTTACGACTACCAAGCCGCTTTGTGGGTACTAAGGAAACAGATTGCAACTGTATATTTTTAGTTGTTTATATGAATGGGAGGGCTGACTCACTTCCTTGCTCCAATAGCAGTATAATCTACAATGAAATAATAACAATCGAGTCCATCATTATGTGGGCGGAACAGCTCGATTGTGTTCAAATGGGAAGACATTGGGGATAATTAGCTTTTGTCAATTGCACCATCTATGAAAATCTTCAATACTTACAATGTAAAGAAGCCGATAGTAAACTATAGGGTTAAGTTTGTGAGGAAGATGCATTATATTGAATAGAATGTCAGATGATGGGGGAGGATGCAGGGAATGAAAGTAGAATCAAGTATGTGATTCAATTTCTTTCTTACATTCAGCTAATTTTGTATTGAAAGAAAATTTGCCAGGAATCTGAAAAGGGCCGGGTCAAACCACACTAAACCGTTTCGATATGGAAAATCAGTCAATATTTTCATTATTTTTTCATTCTTTCATATTTGTGTATCCATGAAATAGTTACCAACTTTAACGTTGGTGAAGGGTGCACATCCTTAACCTCAACCTCCATCCCTCCCATTCCCCCTCCTTCCAAGCACCATAACTCCATAAGCTTGATAATGGACCTGAACCAACTCAACTAATTATCAGTTTAATGCTTACTGCAATTCTAAGTCTCTGAAGCCCCCATCAGAAATATTTTAGAAAGGAGTGGTATTGTGTGGGCTAGTAACTATTGTTACCTCCAAATTTTAATGGTTCATGACTATTCACGGCTCAGTAAATTATTCCAATGGTTCATTCAACTTCACAGGAAAACCACCATCCCCGAATCAAATATGGAACTCAACCAGAAGATCGAAACAATACAAATGAATGGAATACTGTTAAAACTTCATTGTAATCTATTTCTATAGTCCTAGTTGTACCTATAATAACTATGAATTTAGTAAAATGGCCATTATGCGCTATGGGTTTCTATTTAAAAGCCAGTGGGCTTGTCTCGCAACAACAGGAATACAGGATCACTATAAAATAAATCATTTTATGAACCTGGTGATGTTATGTCCACAAATTAAAATGGTGGCCAATGCTACGAGCATTGCCATTTGAAGCAGGGGGGAGGCAGACGGTTACCAAGATATTGACATTTCTAGCATTTTACATTTAGCCCCACCCACTTGTTAATATTCATGAGACACACACCAAAAACAATAGGGACCATCTACTCGCTATGACCAACATATGCACTAAGTTTGACATTGACCTAAGTTGTCATTCTTCAGATATTATGTTTATAATCTTACTGTCACATACATGCATACACATGGCAAGTTGAATGGATAAGGTTCCGATGCCTCACAGCCTACCACATCGGAACCCAAAACGAGTAATTTGACCAACGATAGCTTCCTGAGTTAAAGTAATAGTACTTCCTATATCTGCAGCAACCTGTTCATAATATAACATTAGATATCCGGCTGGATTGATGTACTACCCGACTAACCTCACCTATAAAGTTCCTAGACATAGATCGATATCAAAAAGACATCCTTATATCCGTTGCTGGTTCCTTAAATTTCAGGTCAATTGCAGCTTTTAATCTAATCCCATCTAAGTATAGTTTAGCAATGACCTGTCTTTTAAATTCAAGATTCCATTACTATTTCCGGTGGAAAATATGGAAAGTTATTGCTTCTTAATACCTACGATTTATCGACCAATCTGGGGCTCTAAGGATTTTTTCCACTATAGACTACTTAAAGTGAAATTTTAAAGGGTCTCTGTTTGTCTTGATAAAAGAATGTATTATGTTACATTTGTACTTTGTAATAAATTTAGACAACATTTTGTGAATTTATTCTATCATATTTACAATGCCATACTTACCTGTCTCCCCTTTATTGGATGGCACTTATCTGCCATTGTGCTGTTCATTTTCCAGGGGTACTTTAGGCTTGAGTACAACATAGTACACAATCTCAATATGATATTTGGTGACAAATTGGTAAAATGTGATATTTTTTTCCAGTTTTTTTTTCCAGTTTTTCAAATGTCTATTGTGTGTTTGTTCATTAGTGATAGTGTACAGCAGCAATATGCCTCACCACTTGCCTAATATGAATAAGCATTGGCATCTGTATTTTCATCGGAAGCTATGTTATTAGGCCTACTTTAGCTACAGTACATGTATTGACTTTCAGAATTTACTGTTGGAAATATCACCGATACATCATCTTCATCGACAAACAATATTCTGAAAATACTGACTTTTGTAATGACTTGTAATTGTAATTATAACAAACCACCAGTCCAGGAATTGTATGAATAATTTTTTTTAGATCTATGGTATTCAACAAGAGGGAGTGCTATAACCATTCAATAGCCAAAACTAAGAATATGGCGCCTGTCGCATAAATGAGACAATGACTTAATTCTGTGGACGATATGGGCTTGTCAAAAAATTAGACAATGACCTTGAAATGGTTAACTAAACAGTAACAAATATACATATCAAACTCCTGCAGGAAGTTGATATTGTTATAGGTCAAATGTCAAATGATCCCACATAGTGCAATAAGATCTAGGAACATACATGAAGCATTCAATGTCTCACATAATTGATAAACCAGATAACATGAATTTTTCTACCTCAAACATGAATGTACATCATGGAAGTGATAAAGTATGACAGCTACATGTCTGAACACTCTACAATTTTCTTTCAGAGTCTAAGGGGCCCACTAGGGGAGGAACATATTGAATTGCCTCCCCCTACCATGGACATCATACATAGTACAATCTGCTGGGTAGGTATGGTTAACATGCCAGCTCCCAATAAAGGGAGTGAAGAAAAGACTGTTTGGTTTTCACCTTTTCCCAATAGTGATAACCCCCCTCCCGATTTCTGGTGATTGTGATACTACAGCTCGGATTAATTAAGCATAACAAAATAATTTGCAAGAGAAACATGCAACCTAGCAAATGAATTAAGTCAAATTATTGAAGAATTTCAAATAGTGGGAGATATGGTCCCCTCACCCATGACTCAGGGGATAATACGTAACCATGTTTCCATTAACAAACACAGAACTGAGATTATTAACTATGTTCAAACTTTTTGGATTATGGAAAATTTGTATGAAGAATTGGATAAGTAAAGTGGTTATAATTAATATTTGCCTTGGCAACCATTTCCCCAACCAGACATATTGGATCAAACCCACCCTACTTGTACTACTTTTACATTAGCGGTGTCCTTGAAACCGCCGTATGATATCCGTATTTCCCATGTTGGGGTTGTTTGTGACATCCTATGGTATTAGCCTATTTTAACAAAAGCTTCCTTCCCCTTAACAACAATAACCAATGAACTATTTTGAAATGCCTCAAGTGGCCTGCAGTATGGAAAACATTAAATTTAAAGGTAACATATATAGTACTATTTTGTATTTTCTGCCATTTAGCATTTTTTTTACTTTTTCATCTTCCAAAGTTAAGACCTCTCACCAGCCAATTCTATTTGTGCATGCCTATTAGAGAACAGTTTCTTTCATAACATGGGCAGAGAAACTGGGGGAGTTGGGGGTTGTAACCCCCCACTTTTCGGCCAAGGGGGTTGCCCTACAGTACACAACCCTCCTCCCCCCAGATTTTAGGCCTTGCAAGCAGGGGATGCTAAAATTGTGGGGGAAGGCAAGGGCATCATCTATTTCTAATTGTACCGTGTACGATTCTCAGGAGGGGCAGAGGGTGGGGGATTCTCAGGCGCAACACCCACTAGTCCCACCACTGGTTCAACCCCCCACCCCTGACACAAAATCTCCGCCACTGTTTCATAACAATCAATATTAGTGACCATAGTTATGTGTACATGTATTTTCTAACTACTGTACTTCTCCTAGTAAACCATACCAAGATACCAGATTCAAAATTTAAAACAAAAATAATGCTAAATTTATGATGATTCTGCTGAAAGTTGAATACTTCTGGCTTCCTTCAAACCTTGACAGAACACTAACATTATGACATTTACTTGTCTGCTCTGTTATTGGAATGACCCATATAACTTGATACTTTTGTTATCATAATTTCATTTCATCATTGCCATGGCAATGGAAATGTTCTTGGTGATATCATCTGGTGGATTAACTACCACAGATTGAAGGGAAGGGGACCAGAGCAATCCTCAGTCCAATAGTAAATCAGACCGAATATGATGAAGAAATTAATCAAATTAATACCATTTATATTTAAACTTGACCTTCTGACAGGTAGGTGTTAGAAATGAAAGAGTTTAATTTGTGATAATATGCACCCTTTGTACACCCCGTGGGCTTTTATACTTCATTTTCATTGCTCGTTTTATATTGGTGGTCATAATAATATCGGAAGGGTCAGCAATACTTGTCACCCTGAACTAAAGTTTGACTTTAATACCAAGATAAACTGCATCTGTCTAGCATTTCGGATTTATTTGGTGACCAGAATGCTTGATATACTAAGATTGCTATACATAGGATGTAACCAGCCAGCTAAATCCCGCCCCTCCCCCTTGTTCCTGACGTAAAAAAATGTTGTCTGTCCGATGCCAGGATGTCGTATCTAAAGTAAACCTCTTTAATTTACCGGCCGGGATGGAATATTTTTGTTGCAAAATAGGGTCAATCCTGATTAATTGGGACATGGTAACCCCAGACCCACTGGGGCTTCACGCCCGGTGCCACACCTTTCATAAAACCCTGGGTCTGCCCAAAAAAGGTGAGGAATGGCATTTCTTGATGGTCAAAAGTCTTGCTCACCATTAAATCGGAAATAATGCTTATATAAATAAGGCTATATATAATGCTAGGAAAGTTGTTAGTTCATTACATACAGAGGGCAGTATTTAAGCAGGTTAATCTCCTAATGTCTTTTCTCTCATAATTTATCATTTCTGTTCATTCAAGAAAGTATAATCCATTAAAAGTTATATAAAAGATATACCCTGTATAAACCTGAACCAGTCCATTAAAACTCAAAACTGATTATTTTCATTTTGTGAACATTACTTTGTTCTAAAAGTAAACTATACTCTCACACCAGTAAAGAGACTTGTTGCTCTCTTAACACGTTTAACAGGCTATAATTTCAGAGAACACAAAAAGTTTCATTCATAGCGGGAGCATTTGACAGCAATGTGTCATGGGGTGTAGGTCGCCAGGTCACGAGATTCATTACTGGTGTACATCATGAGGACTGCACCTTGCCAACATTAAACATGTACAACTCTCAAAAGAAATACATAAATCAATATATTACCCAATGGGACAAAAAGTGGGTATTTATCCTACAGAGTGTACCAATATGTTTGCTGCTGAAAGGAGTATCAATGTCTGCCAAACAATAGCTCTGTTCATGTTGTGATTTGATTTGTGAACAGATTTGCTGAAGCAACTAAAGTAAAATGGAAATAAGAAACCCCCCCACCCAGTCCGTTTTTGTAGCACATGGTCACGTGCATATTAAATATTGAAAATTTCATAGCCTGGGGAAAGATCCAGATCCCTGATTGTAACAAGGTTTACACTGTTTCAAACTTTGGACTTTTTTGTTCCCTTTTGCAATTGTGAAACCTTTTCTCCACAAAGCAATAAACAGTAATTTTAAATTGTGGTCAGTTATTGTTGGTGTTATCTATTTTCATCTTCAGTTACTCGTTTGTTTCGTAAAACTTGTGAAACTTTTGAGGGTCAATCTTTTCCTTTCATATGTTGAGATTTTTCAGGATAAATTTATGTAACAAATGCAACTCATCGAGCACCATCGGTCAGATTTAATAAAGGGTACAAGTAAAGTGGATCGTATAGATTAAGAACTTCTGAAACAGATCTGTATTCCCACAGGATAACTTTCTATGGAATAATTAAACTTACACTCAGGAGGCCATACTGTCTATGGAAATCTCTGCAATGAATCATTTACATTTATAGAAATATATACAGATGCAGTTAAAAGACAATTTCGGCCTTATTCATTGTCCCCTTCGACCCTCAATGACCTCCTTGTCAGATGGATCATATATCTTGCTAAACAAACCAAAATTAAAATAACTAAACAGTTGCCTAACAACGGAATCACCAGTGTCCCAGAGCACTCCAATGCCTAGAGTATGAACACTCCCATTGAATCAATGGACATCAGAAACATATGTATGCTGTCAATGTCACTTCCTTACAGCCAGATCAAAATGACCTGAAAATTAACAGCCTCAATCCCGATGAGGACTGTGGAATGGTGAAAGAACGGTCTGACTCTGTTCATCAAAGTGATGAAATATTATTAACAAATTGTCCTTCCAGGGAAGAGGAACCTTCGTCAAATTCAAAATCCCCCCGGAGATTTTACACTCTCTACCTCCTAGCGAGATCGAGAGTAAAAAGAATCCTTACGAAATATTATGGATCGGAGAGGATGTAATAGTTTAAAGAAGACTCCCTTATGTACTAATTAATAAAGATGCTATTCCAAGATAAATAAGAAGAGAGTCCAACATCCGAATGGGATGTTACTCATCACCCTCTAGTGGGGAATTTAATTTAAACTTATTTAATTAAACATCGTCTGTTACTTTTATTACACTGACCCAAATATCTGGATATTTTATATATTTTTTATTTATTCACTTTGCAGGATTATCCTATAAATCACAGTATTTTATCGAAGGAAGAGGTCAAGAGGATCCCCGACTAGGAGTGAGGGCTCCCTGCTTGGGAGTGGGGGAGGGAGGCCAGGCACACCCAGGACCAAACTTGGAAGCTAGGGTGGGTGAGGACTGCAAGCAATAATAACTGGTATAAAGTGTCTTAGGCACTGCGACTTTACTTAATACACTGTAAATGACTAATAAATCTGACCACATTCTGATGGGGTCACATCCCTCCTTTCCTTCAATCTGTTTGTTTGCTATGTGTTGAGGGAGAACCACACACAAGCAGGAATGGGTGAAATAATTAAGCAGCGACACCTCCTAATCCCGTCTGTCAGTAACTTTCTATTGCTGAAAGTTAAAAGTTTGCTTAAGTCATTCCGTAAAGCTTGGTAGACAGAGAATGCTTTGAAGAGGTCATACATCAAATTCTTGTAATTACAATTAATGGAGACGATCTAGGGCTACCAAGATGTCAACCATAAAGGCATGCAGTTTATATCAGTAATATTAAAACCAGAACCCAGAGGACCAAGACCATTGGTTGGAGACCGCCGCTAAGTTGTTTAATTGAAACTGGCTTGCCCGCGTCCCTATCATATGCAAAATACATAGTGGGAAAGAGGACAGCCAAGCCATGGCCACACTTTTGGGGGATGAAAACGGCGTAACCAATACATGTTCAGTGTACCGGTGTAGTTACAGGCACGCATGTGCTCGAAACTAACATTTTCCAACAGGGAAGTCTACCGCGATGACGTTTGTCATTCACACATTACGTACTAGCTACTTTGTATTTATTACAAAATGAGTTAAAATATCTCAGACTCAGTAAATGTTCAGATCATTTGAAGGTACAAAATTAATTTTGGAGTAATTAACTTACAATCTAAGAAAAGAACAGTACTGTTAATTTTTGGCTCATTTCTGTAGGGGAGGGGGGGGGGGGGGTCAACTAATTACCAAAAGATCCTCTGTGCTTCTGTTTTGATTTCCAGGCATTTCATTCTATGTCATGTAAAATATTGGCTCAACTCCCTGAAATTCCATTTTTATCGTCATGTAAAATATTGGCTCAACTCCCTGAAATTTCATTTTTATCCCTAAGATGACAATAAACTTTAATGATTCATGAATTAATAATCTAGGAGCGCACATCCTCTTTGTGATAGTCTATTATAAAGATTTCCGTACAGGACACAGACTGCGCATAAACTGATCAAAAAGATGTACTAAAGTTACTCTGGAATATCTGCCAGTATTTCCTGTTTCACACCTCAAATTAAACTTGGGGTATTATAGGGATTATCTAATTAAGATTGCGGAAATTAATCAACAGACTTTTATTTTCCTCTCGCTCCTCGTGAATATTAAACCTGTATAAAGCTTGATACAAGGAAACTTATAAAGAGGTGATGTAACATATTACCATGGCAACTATCTTACAATATTTAGCACCTGAAGGGATACTTGAGATGTAATAAAATTAAGTCCCTCTTCCGACAATGCCTCTTCCAATTTAATTGTTATGTACTTCATTACAAGTGAAGGGTGAACAGTCATGTTAAATGTGTCATCATCATGAGGGTTCATGTCATCATGTTGTAAAGATATTGAGGTAACATCACATTCTGTCCCTTCCCCTCCCCCCCAAAAGAAAAAAAAAATCTACCTGGTGTGGAATTCTGTGATGCTACAACACAATTGTCTCCTATTACACCTATTAACACCATAGTATGGCTGCAGGCATGTTGCCCTTCGCCATTTCCACATTCAGAAATCATAGGAAGAAGCAGAAGGGCGCCATCCCCAAGAGTGAAGTCATACTATATGGTGCTAAAATGTGAATAAGTGTAATAGTATAGTACACATGGCACGTTTTAGCGAAGAAGAAAATAATACTTTGATATCAAACACTTCATTACAATGTTCATCTGATCCTATATAATCGGGTCTGGGGTTTTTCGATGGCATTAATTCCCACCCATCCTGTCAGCAACAAAACAGAATATATACTTAAGCATTTATGAGGGCAAACTTACTTTTCCCACTTACTTACACTCAGATGCACTCTACTACCATGTACCTCAGTTACCCTTATTCAGGCAGCAATAATGCCACTGTCACCCCTAGCCTGCCCCCAGAAATCCCTATACACCACTATACATCCATCATCAGGGGCCCAACTAAGTTCTAACTCAAGTTGAATCAAATCAACCCTTCAAGTTCAACTCCAAGAAAGCAAATGGAAGTTCTAACTCAACAGTTGTAATATTATCTTCCTAAATGCAAGTACTCTTTTACTACTTTCCTCAAGTTGAATCAAATCAGCCCTTCAAGTTCAACTCAAAGAAAGCAAATGGAAGTTCTAACTCAGCAGTTGTAATATTATCTTCCTAAATGCAAGTTCATCATGAAGTACTCTTTTACTACTTTCCTCAAGTTCTATTTGTGGCATGAACCTTTCCTTACATATTATTAAAGAGAGGGAAGGCTAATCATTTAATTCCATTGGTCAAAATTAACCACAAATATGTCCTTCATGCTCCACTTATCACCTGGTAACACCACTTGGGATAACTTCCTAATTTTACTCTCAGACTTCCTATCTTCACCTCTTATCTCTGAAATATTTTCTATTTGAAGAAGTTGATCTCCTCTACTCTTTGGGGGCTTGGGGCTTATTGATTCTTGAGAGGTCATCATTGTTTGGCCCAGGAAGTAAACAATGCCATCCATTGGAAGGTTGGTAAGACAACCACTAAGTCAGTATGTTGAGCACAAATCAATAGGGATTATTTGTAAAAGTCATACCACAGAGAGATATCCCATTGCAAATTGAAATGCAAGTATTGCATAAGGGGAGCTTTACCATACAAGGATATAATGCAAGGTTGGTACTATTAAGGAACATGTAAGGAACTACTGTAGTAAGATGGGATATTTTGTGGAATGTTTTCAATGTAAGGAACATCATGGAGGGGTGTTCTCCCTGCCCTCTACACATGGCTGTGCAACTGCACACTCCCAAAAAGAGGAACCACAAGACCCCTTTAAGAAATGTAGCAACCAATAATAGCTTGGTAGCTGGAAATAATAAGGCAGTATTTAGATTATCAACACAGATATGGCACAGATGTTTGTTAAATAAATAAAAGCAAAAGGAGGGCAATCCTCAGTAGCTTTGTTGCAAAGATGGAATAAGGTCCTACTCCAATTTCAAATCTGATCTTATTCTGATTATGGTTTACGTGTGTCTGCCTTTCATTTGGTAGAAATCCGAGGACGTCCTAGCCGAGAGACTACAACACTTCAAAAACATGGCTTTTTTAAGGAACATTTTTTGGAGATAAAAATGTGTTTGTGTTTTAGAAAGGAATTTTGAAGATTCCAGAATGATGTATGACAATTTGACAAACACATATAAATGATTTATGTTTTTTTACTTTAGGGCAGATGTTGAGCAAAGTTCATAATGTTCACATTCATTTGGTTTGGTTTTGTCCAGTATATGATGCATGGGTCTGATATAGTGAACTGGGGGTGTGGGTGCAGGCATAGGCAGTGGCGTAACTAGACATTTTCATCTGGGGGGGGGGGGGGCTGAAGGGGGCAAAACTTG
>JAODAF010647216.1:0-12909 GCA_027574765.1 Molpadia intermedia
AACACATTACAAGACAAAAAAATTAAACAGCCCCCCCCCCCCCCCCACCAAAAAAAAAAAAAAAAAAATTGACTTACAAACAAAATTAGATTCGAATTTTTTTCTCCAATGCGGGATCAGCAAGAAAAGTGCGGGAATCCCGCTGCTTAGTGCTTAGTGCGAACACTTATCTACAGTAACCACTAGTACTGTACAGTAGAATTGTTGCATTCATTCATTTTACAAGTCAAAGATATCAACCAAAATAAAATGGGTTACATTTGTTTTAAATGTTTGCGGTTCATAAATGGTGGAACACGGCAATTAGCTGTTCATTTAAGAACAGTACATGTTGTTAGCTGTATGAATGAGAAAATACAATGCAAACAGGATGGCTGCATGATAAACTTTTCTCTCATGAATTCGTACTTACGACACCTGAGAACCTCTCACAGGGATAGAGATATTGTTGGGTTTGATCAAGATGGACCATTGCAAGAAATTGTTGAACGAAATGACATACAGCAAGATGACATGGAGCAAGTAGAACAAGATGATGAATATGATGACAATGCAGAGGATGTAAATGAACAAGATGCATTAAAACGTATAGCTGCAAATTTACTTGTAAAACTTAGATGTTCAACATCTGTGCCTTTATCAGCCATTAATGATGTAATAAGTGAAACAAGCCTTTTGTTTCAGCATACTATGGCTTCTTTAAATGCGAAGCTAATAGATATATGCCTCAACCATAATATAGATATGAATTCCGAGGATGTTGGTCGTGCATTCGATATGCTAGAGACCTTCCCAAACCCGTTTGCTGGTTTAGAAACTCCAAAGCAGCAGATGAACTATATGATCAATGATATGAATCTTATTGCTCCTCGTGAGATTGCATTGGGTGTACGGTATGATCAAGTTTTGGATTATGCAACCAATGAAATGATTCAGAAAACAGTGACTAATACATTTCGGTATATTCCTGTGCTAAAGGTGTTAAACCTAGTCTTGAATTCCTGCGTGATTTGATTACTCATGAACAACGTAATAAAACTTGTATTGCAAGCTATTGTGATGGCATCCAATATTCACAACATGGCACATTTACAAACCACCCACATGCTTTACGATTACAGTTGTATTACGATGACGTTGAGGTTGTAAATCCTATTGGTAGCAAAACCTCAATTCATAAACTTGGGATGTTTTACTATTCCTTTGATAATCTGCCAAGAAGATTAAACTCTGTAATGAGTAGTATACATGTTCTTGCCATTTGCTAGTCCATGGACTTGAAAACTTATGGCTTCACTCCAGTTCTCCTGCCCTTTATGGAGGAGATGAAGCAGCTTGAATCTGATTTTGGAGTCACAATGGAAGAAGACTGACTACAAATCCATGGTACACTAACATCATTCAGTGCCGATACAATGGCTGCCCATGATCTTTTGGGTTTTATGGGTCCATCTTCTAACAGATTATGTAGGCTGTGTTTGGCAACACGAGATGAAATTCAGACAAAGTTTACAGAGGATGATTTTGAACTTCGTTCAATAGAAGATCATGATGTACAAGCGGAATTTGCTGAATTACGCCGACAAGGAGACCCGGCAAGCGGTGTTCGTAGAAGCTGTTGCCTGAACAAGTTGAGAAATTTTCACTGTATCTCAAATTTCAATTTTGATGTCATGCATGATTTACATGAGGGGGTGTGTCCTTTTGAAGTGAAATTATTATTGCACTATTTCATATATGATGCAAATTACATATCACTAAATGAGCTTAACCAACGTATTAAAGCTTTTAATTATGGCCTAGGTGATAAAAAAAATAAGCCATCTCTTTTAGTGGAAACTAGATTACGCAATCAAAATGACCACAAATTGGGTCAGAAAGCAGCACAAATGTGGTGTTTGACTCGGTTTCTCCCTCTTCTAATTGGGGACAAAATACCAGTGGGTGATGAGCACTATTCAATGTATGTGTATTATTTTTGCCCCTGTAATCACTGTAGCTGAAACTGCAAGATTGAAATATCTAATCCAAGAGCACCATAAGCTCTTTAAATTGCTGTTTCCAAATGTTACTCTTATCAACAAACACCACCACATGATCCATTACAGGATGGATCAGAATGACTGGCCCATTAACATCAATGCAGTGCATGAAATACGAGCTGAAGCACAACTTGGGAAAGCGATTAGGCCATGTAATCTGCAACTTCAAAAATATTTGCAAATCTGTTGCCTACAAATATCAGATTAACCAATGTGCAAATTGGAATTCCAATGGACTAAGAACAGAAGTTGAATGTAAAGGAGGAAACCTTCAAACCGTCGGGGACCTTGAAGGTTGTCAAGCCATATCAGAATCATTGGGGATTAAGTTGGATGACAACGTTTATGTCGCAAGAATTGTGAAGTTGTTTGGCACTGAATACATGCGAAACTTGTGTGTTGTTACCACACATTGATGATTATGTACCCCAGTTTAGTCGTATATCTAACATACTTGTTATGGGGCAATCTTATAATGATGTAAAGTTTGTTGTACGAAGATGGCGTAATGCTGGATTTAGTATGCATTACCATTGCTATAAAGTGAATCTATTTAATCCACCAACTTACTGTGTTGTAAGTTTGGATAGTTTAGCAGATAGCTACCCATATTCTGTGTTATCATCTTATGAGCAAAACACTAGCAAGTATATTTCTATGCGATACAATATTCACTAACTTTGTGATACAGTAGTACAGTGTTATTGTTTGGTTTTTGAACCAAACCCAATTTAACTTTGAGTGATTTGGGTCACCACAGTACTGTACAGTGTATAAAATTAAAATTTGAAACTGCTTTCAAGTGAATCTAATCTTAATGTCTATTTTGTCAAATTTCATTGTGCCTTTAAGAACTACATATTCTTCAAAACATTTATCAAAGTACTGAAGGTTCCAAGTTCCAAGTACTGTAAATGCTGAAAATGTTGACAAACTTCTGACAAAGTGTTTATAATGAAATATGGATATGAGAATGAATGCGGCACGGTGAGAAAATCAGCTCCGTGTAGAAATGAACGTTTCCTTTCCACCGGCGCCTGGCCCTTTAAAGTATTGCTGTACAGTACTACTGTAAATGTTTTTGCTATCGTGGTTCTGCACAACTTGGCAATATTACAGAACTTTTCACTTTTAAATTATTTGCAAAATATGATGTAGAAATGGCAACCTATAGTGCATAAAGCCATGGGTACCTACCCAACTTTGCCCTAATCGTGTCTGTCATTCTGCATACAGCATATAAAATGTGTCCATTCAATCATAATACAAATGTTTTTTGTAACTACAATTTTTAGTATAGTACAATCATGACGTACAGTACACATAATGTATAAAGTGACTGAAATATTATGACAATGTACCAAACACCTTACAATACAAGCTACATATTTCCTACAGTACACATGTAACATGTTTCTAAATTTGATTCTTTGCAACAAACACTCCTACATACTTTACAACCTGGAAATTTTCATGCAATAAAAGGAGAGAGATACTGCACTGGTAAGTACACTGTACATGTAACAATAACATAATTGTTCAGCCCTTGCGAGTTACCTCGGCATTCAGCATCAGCAATGCCGAGGTAAAAGCCAAAGTAAATTGACGTGACTTCAGCAAAAATATTGCCGAGGCAAAAATATGATACCATCACGGGATATATTATATTTTGTAGTATTTTACAACTTGAAAAAGTAAATCCATTTTTAATTTAGCAATTTCTTTGCCGTAGCCGATTTTCTTACTCACGAGGGCTGTTGTAAAGGAGATGTCATTACAGTAAGTCTGGACATAAATAGGGCCAAGCTTATACTGTACGTATAAAACATATACATGTAGATTTAAAAAATCAATCGTGTTTTAGTCTTCGTAATTGTACATCCCTAAATCATGAAAATTACAAAGATTTTGAGATCATTGGGTTGTCATTTTGTTCATGTTTGCTTATTTGAGTGAAGGCGTCAATTTATTTTGCTGTCTTTTGAATAACGTTAAGACGTTGGGAATAATTATAATATAAAATGTAATAATATTTGATTTTATAGTAGTTAATTTGTGATTTGTTAATGTAACAAAGCGATTTATGGCAAACTTTGCTGTAACTGTGCTTGTAAAATTCACGGCTTTCCAGATCTGAACTTGAGGCTGTCATCGAGTCAGTGACGGCAAGTTCCGAAACTGTTCACCGGGAATTGAGAAAACTTATTTTATTTATTTTTCTTAATTAAATATTGAATGGGATGATATGCATTGTACAACTTCCGGCTCAAGTTTGATTAGAATTGTGGATAAAATTTCTGCATTAAAATCCTTATCCGAGCCAGAAGGCCCATGGAGCTGGCGCTTATCTCCAGTTTCTGTAGCATTAAGCGGATGAGAGTACAACTCCCCCTGGACGGGATGCTAGTCCATCACATGTTAACTTCCCAGTAACACTGGTACTCATTTCACAGCTGAGTGGACAATTGGGATAGTTTCTTGTTCAACTTCAAGGACACAACACAGTACTGTAGTTGCCACGACGGGAATCAAACCCATGAATTTTGTCTAAAGCCCAACTCTATAAAATTTCTCCATTAGGTTTTCATAAAGATAAAGTACAGTATTATAACATTTGCAGTCATGAAATAGGCCTATAAACAGTGATACACTAGGCTTACAGTACTACTGTAATGTACTTGATTAAATACATTATATATAAAAGCCTTTTCTTTTAATTTTAGATACTCCGAACAATCACTGAGGGTGACCTGAGGGAGATTGGTATCACTTCATTTGGAGTTCGAAGAAAAATCACATTAGCTATCAAAAAGTGAAACTACTGATGATTCAGCTGCAGACTGTTCTTTGTCTTTGGAAGTAAGTCTTCATATATTGTACATTTATTTACGTTGAGCTTACTTAAATTAACACTTCATTACTGTATAAATAGACCCAATGTGATCTCATCTTGTGGCCTAGTGGTTAAGGCGATATGCTGCCACGCTGGAGTCCCGGGTTCGATTCCCGGTGGATCCAGTGCTCACAACTGGATTAATAATTAAATTGTCTAGTCAAAAATATGCCAGAAACATACTGTACTTCATTCGTTGTGCAATAACAATAACAGCAATAATTATGCTCCCGCTTTTAACCAATCAGACGGCTAGGAGCTATTTACCCTGAGGGCATCTTTTTCTTAACTTGTACAGTAAATACATCTGATAATTGCAATGTGTCCCTGTAGCATGTGTGACAAAAAAGAGTTAGCTATCCGTGGCGGCGTGGGGCCCCATTCCCCAAGATCCCTATACCTCCCCACACATGTGACGTGGGACCTCCAAAAAAGGACCCAGCCCAGGCAGAGGGAAAATAACCCAGCCAACAACAGCGTTCAAATAATATGCATTTATAAGGTAAGTGCTCCACAGGGAAATATAGATACTCTGGAGAGTATTCCTAAATTATTGTACTCTGTGTACTTGAAGTCATTAGGATGTTGGAGCCAGTAATGATACCCGGCTTCTTTGGTACAAGCGTATAAGAACCATATAACAAACGTCCCCTGGATAGGACTCTAGTCCATGATCCATCGCAGGTTAATTCCCCACTTGTGCTGGAAGAAATTTCACAGCTGAGTGAACTGGAACATTTAGTGTCCTGACACAAGAATATTACACAATTGCCATGACAGGAATGAAACTCTTGACTTTTGGGTCTCAAGCCCAATTTCAGCGCTGAGCTACTGAACAAGTTTGAGGGTCGCGTGCCAATGGCATTCAGGGTGACCTACTAGACCCCCTCCCATGAAGAACTGTTGAAGTATAGTTCACTTTAATTTAGGCACGATTAAAAGGTAACTTTAAAAACCTGAGTGCGGGCAGAAGAGTGGACTTTAGAACTGGGTGCCAGGTGGCACCCAGCTAGAACGCGGATGGTAATATACTAAATGTAAAAAAACAACTTAATTTAGTCCCTAAGCAGTGTTCACATTAGTGAGGGGAAAGGGGGATTCCCTAATTTCCCTCAACGCAAGGGGGAATTCCCCCATTAATTGGCGAGGGTTACAAACTACACATGTTATGACATACTGTAACTGTACAAATGTTATTTTTTTAGAGAATGTTATCAGTTAAAGAAACTTTGGAGAGTCATGGAGATGGAACAGAGTTGGTGAAGCGTCTTAATGATGGCAAGGTTTTAAATGCTCTACAACGACGACTTTTCGTCAGAATACAAGTTGCCGAGTTCGTTAAGAAATATGGATTGTAAGTACATACATGACATTATCACCAAATAGTATTTTGTAAAAGTTGCGAATGTCACAGGAGATTATTTAGCCATTGTACATTTTCATTCCACAAACTAGTTTTAGTGATCCTTATCCTTGTTATGTCACTTGTTCTTGGATTTCAAATAATGTGTTAATGATTCAGTTTATTTTTATGTAAAACACACAAGAAATGCAGCCAAAGCAAAGGATAGTGACTGATATTGCTAGTGACATGTGATATGACGAGGGACTAGTTTACTTTATGTATAAATGCTGGACGTTTTAAGTGTGTGCAAAAGTTTCCTGTTTAGCAGTAGAAATACAAATCGTCTACCTGTGATCATACCTTGTGTTAACACTATGTCCTATACACCGTACAATCTGAACCAATCAGATTATTGCTATTATTACTACATAGGGTCTTCAAAAGTGACTGTCTATCTACTCTATTGAAAACCATATTGTTCAGAAAACAGCCATGCATCATCTCTGATTGCTATTTAAGGTCTTCATCAGAGGGATAAAACGCCACAAACCGCTTCGCATTCTTATTAGGGACTGCATGCGTGGTACTTACATAGCTACTGTCCAACTTAAATTGCTTTTCAACTACTCTGACTGTTAGAGCACCCCTAACAAACTTGCAGCTGTCAGCTTCTGACTTGAGTGCTCTACCCAACTGGGCACTTCCAACAATAAACCTCAGGTACATGTATTGATTGTTTACAAATGTATTGTTCTTAAATATATTTGCATTACTTTAATCTTATTATAGATATCCAACTTCTGCTCAAAAGCTACGATTGGCGAAAGACATTGTCATGACATTGTCATGATATCCATCGCTGAAAGATTCAACTCCTGGATTGGAAGGGCATGTAAGTGTACACATTGTTATGGTTTTTATTGTTTTGTCAAAAAATGTTTAATAGAAGATATTATTTAATAGAAGAATATTTGAAGCACCATTCCTTTCAGAAGATTTATGGCGAATATAATTGATCAAAAGTGATTCATTTTATGAAGGTTATATTTGCTGTTGAATTCTTCAACTAATTCAATGGTAAAGTTATCCATACTAAACAAGAACCTTCTGCACATAAAAACACATAGAAAACATTGAAAATATACATATGTTTTCAAAGATGTTAATTGAAATAAATAATCTGTATGCACAGTATTAACCAGGGTGATATTTCTCATTTTATTCTGTACTTTATATCTGTCATTTTATACTGAATAATATTTTACCATTTGTTTCCATAGGAAATTTTCTACCATAATGGAGAAGGCTTCATCGAGTACAGACTGAAAACAATAAGGTCGCGCGAGTCTGGAGGGAAAAAGAGGAAAATGCAACCATCCAAAGAAAAGCCGGCAAAATCGAAAGTCTCAAGTCGACAGACTTCCTGTAGTGACGAGGAAGAAGACGAGGAAGATGCTGTTGCTATGATGGAAAAGGTATGTAATTTTAAATCTGCACTAAACAAATGACACTTCATACTTCCCTTTTTGTTTTCTCTATATTGATAGAATACTTGTAGCATTGGAACATATCTTCAACTACAAGAACTCGGGATAACATATTTTAAATTCATGATAAGAAAATATCCAGGGTCTCTTATACTTGAAGGTTTCTAATGAGAATTCACTATTAAAGTGCTATATACATGTAGCAGATTTAAGATAAGTTGAAAAGCTTAAAATTATGAGTAGGAAAATCTCTTTTTTCGTCTAGAAGGTACAGCTGAGTAAACAAACATTGAAGATTGAAGATGAACACACAAAACTTAGTTTGTTCCTCAAGCTAAGCACACATACATGCGGTAAACGCATGCGGTGATCACAAAAGTATTTGAACACAGTGACCATCGGCAGATGTCCATTGTGTGTGGCCTCCATTGTTTAGCGGATTTCTATTTTGTTCAAGTACTTTTGCGCTCACCGCATGCATTCACCGCATGTACTGTATGTCTGCTTAGCTCTAATTTCAGCTACTTTGCATTGTCTATCCGGGGTCCGCTCTATAGTCCCCCGTCTCATTGGTCCCTCGTCTCATTGGTCCCCCTCAATGATATAGCAATGGAAAAAACCCGTCTCATTGGTCCCCCGTCTTATTGGTCCCCCGTCTCATTGGTCCCCCGTCTCATTGGTCCCCCTCAATGATACAGATGAGGTGGAATATCATGTGGGACATGGGGTGGGATGTCATGTGGGACCAAAGACATTACCCCGTCTATCCATGGTGCATGGTGGAATATAACCAAATTTCTGGTTCTCTGAAACACTATTCGAGTAGCGCGAAAACGCGGTGTTCATTCACTTCCAATTTCACTTCCAGTGGAGTTAGTCCTGCGCTGATCTCAAGCTGCTGCAATTAGAACCCACCGACTCAAATATTGTAAAGCGCTTTGATCATGCTTAATTGCGTGGAAAGGCGCTAGATATAAAAAAACGGATTATTATTATATAATTGCTCGTTTCTGTTGTACAATTGCAGGTCAATGAGATGAAATACACACCACCATCTAAAGACAATGCCACACACCTTACAGCTCTATTTAAGGCAACACATGCTTTTAGGAGAAGATGGGCCATCAAAAACAATGTGGACATTACCACCTGCATCAAGGAATATCCTCGATTACAGGATATGCCACAATTGGTAAGTTTTAGTGTTTACATACCGTGAGATGGGATGTGTCCTTAAGTTTGGAAACCATTGGGTAAAGGTACAGTAGTTAACATAATCCCCACGCCTGGCCACTCCATTGGAATCTTTTTAGATTGTCCTCACTTTCAAAGGAGATGGCCCATGCACTTTTGAAATTGGCACTCATTACGCGAAAACGCAGTTATTCACATGTTTTCGCCATTTACAGATAGTACAGTATCATATTTTTTATATTTGTATCACTCTTTGCATTGATCTTCCCACAACCATTTGCTTTTCCAAACTTTAACTCTTAGGTTACTTGGTTGATATCATATATTGACTGTTATGGCATGTTAGCCACACAAATAGGTGATTCAGAGTTAATGCAACAAAAGAAGAAAAAAAGGATTATGTTCTGGCCCTGGGAGTATGCCTGGACAATAAAACTCACTTTAAATTAGATACAAGGAAGCTGTGTATAATCAATTTCTGTAATTTTTTAACCCGTCTCTATTAGATCGATCTGGAATTCCATCTGATGTTTCCAGATGCATTTGGGAACTTCATCAGCAAGTGGGAAACACAGTATGCTTCAAAAATCATCAAATTGGCGAAGTCCGAGAGCCAGCCAATTGCTGCTGTTGTTGAAACATATGAAGATGGTGATGATGGTAGGTTTCTGCACATTCATGTTGTTAACCACTCTCTTCTCCATTTCTCTTTGCATGTGTCATTTGTTTCTACCTTCCTGGCATGTATGAACCTGGTAATTAACGTTACACCTTCACTAACCCAACCAACCTGAAAATAATCCTGGAAATGGAAATTTCCTACAAAAAAGTGATATACTGTTTCTATCGTTCTGTAAATTTAATTGGAGTAGTACTCGTCTCTGGTTTCCATAGCAGAAACATATGAGAGCCAATGACTCGCCTTGGATAAATCGTGATGAAGATTTGTTCATGGACACAGTCCAGTTAAAAGGCGAGAACAGGTGTACACCAGGGGAAACATGTCAGTCACTAGTGAACCTATCAAAATTGCCAAGATGGGAAGTGAATCAACACAACATTTTCATGCTGCTCTTTTCAAAACCAGGTAGGGTCACGGATGTGACATTCCTGCCGTTGGGCTGCCATGTAGTGTCCTACCAGGAAAGGTGAGTGTCACATAACATATAATTACCAAATAACATATAGCTAGTTCATACTTTGTATAATTTTTATTTTTACAGTTAATCTTGGTGCCCTGATAGCTCTAGGACACATGCTGTTCAGGTCTGGTGCCTCCAAGGAAAAGGGCGCTACCAGCCGCATCGACAGCTTGAAGTTCCTTATACAAAATGTGCCAGTAAGTTTTTGTACACTATGTAGTATACCTTTATCCAAGTGGGTTCAGTTTAGTACTTTTCTTGGCCTTACGGGGAGGGGGATGGGGGGCGGCCGCCCCCCCCCCCCCCCAATTGGCCAGAAAGTGCACAAATCGGGCAAAAAAGTTAGGCAAAAAATATGCTGCTGAAATTCAAGACAATATTTTTGTTGTAAAGTCGGGCAAAATGTCACCATGGTACTTTTTACTACAATAACAATATAAGAATAGACATTTATTTTACTTTAAAACATTGTGGATTATATATTTATGCCACCTAAGCTAAAGAAATCAGATCATATCACCCCAGCTCTTCATAGTCTTCACTGGCTCCCCATACAACAAAGAATCAATTACAAAATTATTCTCCTCACTTGGAAGGCACTTCATGGACATGCACCAGGCTATTTTTTCTGATATCATTATTTCATATAACCCATGTTCGTTCTCTCTGCTCTAAAATTTAAACATGCAAATGTACTGGTTCAGCCTCGTTTGAAATCAGTTTGTTATGGGGTGCTTTCTTAAGAATCAGCCCCAGATTATGGAAATATTTGCCAAGCAACCTGCGAAAATGCAAATCACTCATCACATTCAAAAATCATCTGAAGACTCATCTCTTTCAAAGTGCTTTTGAAGTGTTCTCAACGATATAAGCGCTATACAAATACTGTATTATTACTTCTACAAAATGCTATATTAATAATATTCTTCATCACTTCCCTTTTTGTGTTCAAAGTATTTACCCTCTGCTTTTCAATAATTAGTTTGAATTGTTTGCACTTACTTTACTTTAGTATAATCCTTATTTCATTTGACATCTATACATTTTTTAGATTGGAACTGATGTAGGGGGTTTTGCAAGAACCAAGGATACACAGTATCAGCAGCCCTTCCTCCTTAGCACCGGCCCTGCCAAGAAGCCTAGCCAGTTTTTGTATCATTGCTGATAATTTAAGTATACCGGCAGGTAACTCTATTGTTCCTGCCATGGACCGACTTTTCAAAAGCTATTACTGTTTTAACGTTGAATTTTGGTCAGCAGTTTCACAACTTTTTGAATTTCTTAGCTTTGACATTTATAATATCACCCCTGCAAAACAAGCTAAGCCAAATGTACGTTCTTTCGCTACCTCCGTAAGAGCCATGGAGTGAAATACTGAAAACTGTATGACGTATATGTAACTTTCTGATATTTATTTGTATTTACCCAAAACACAAATGTTCGCCTGCCGTGATGGGTGATAGGTCTCCCCATACTTATAGCATGTGAAAACCGGAAAACGCCCTCTTTAAATTTTGTCCTTGTGGATGGATGCTATTTCACTAAGTTCGCCGGAATCTTTGGAATTTCCGCCGTGTCAGGTTGTATAAACCATTATTTTTTATTTCATCTCTTTTGCGGCCCATTTGTTACCAACATCCCAAATTTGGGCAGATTTTCGAGGATACTAAATTGTATCCTTTACCGTGGAACGCCTAGCCTCTAGCCTAACACTCTAGTGGGTAGTAGCAGTTCCGCGATGTTCTGCTTACTTCCGTTAGACGGCAATGTGTGCCGGCCTTCAGGGGCCGATGTGACATTGCCGTTTGGCGATTAGGTTTTTAATTTGGTGTTTTTACTCCTAACACTTGTTGAGTGTTTTTGTTGGTTCTTTTGGGCTTGGTCCCGATATTTTTCTGCGGAAATATCGGTTTCTGGATTGGGTAACTGTACTACAGTGCGGTACCCACCATAGTGAGCTTTAGGGGTGCGCAAGACACTGCCCCACCTAGCGGTCGCTCACTGTGATGCGGGGATTTCGATTCTTTTAATCCGATCGCTACGTGCCCGGTTGGTTGTCAGTTCGGGTTAAGATACAGGTGTCGGATCGTTGGTCCAATTTCTGCCCCGCAGTTTGAAACGGTCCCGATCCTTTGTAATTGAGGGGCTTGTCCCGTTACGCTAGCTTATTAACTCCCTCTGCTGTACCTAGTGCTTGCATGATAGTTAAAAGACACCGCCTGGTTGACATAGAGTCCCAGATGATTGATTGGAGTATCTTCCTCCAGGCTAGGAATGGGGGTGGGGCTGTTGCTCCGTGCATGGGATAACCAACCATTGCCAGCAGTTTCAGTAACCATTCTCCTCCTTACTGGCAACCAAATGCAACTATCGCAAAAATGTTAGCAGGTGTACCAGTACCGCGTAAAAATTTGTTATGTTGGATTACTGTGTGGGATAGCTTTTGTTTACGTTTGATATTTGTTTCTTTGTCTTATGTTTAAATTAAAATATTTGTTTGCCTGCCTCATGTGTGCTATATACTTGGGTTTCATGAATTTGTTGTATTCAAATTTTGGGAGCAAGGAAAGTTGCAATTATCACATGACATTCATTCATGTTGTATGTTATATACATGAATATCCAGACACTACATTATTTTACTCAATATTTCAATTACACCTTGAAATGACGCCTTGAAAATATCATCCTACCGTCCTATCATTGTTTGTATTTAAAATTATGTCCACTGTAACATCTAATTTTATGCAGAGCGCATTTTGAATTATATTTAATGTATTTGGGGTTTTGTCGCCTGTGAATAATA